>ML836559.1:33234-80085 GCA_009831015.1 Picea engelmannii | reverse complement strand
TTTTCATGTTTAAGCTTAGATATCTACCTTTAAATAAAAGGAACCCACTCTGATACCAATTTTTGAAATTACTAAGACAACTGAGAGGGGGGGTGAATTAGTTGTTACTGTGATTAAACAATATTAAGTCTATTAAACCATTTTAATATTTCATCAAGTGACCATCAATATTATACATCATATGAATAACATAAATAATGAGCATCAATCACACATAAGATATACACAGAGACAAATTTTCACAAGGAAACCCATAAAGGGAGAAAACTTCTTCTTCTTCGAAATGATAGGCAGTCTTTTAAGTTTTGTACATCATCTATGTTTGAGCACCAACTCAAAGTGAGGCTACTACCTCTATTTTAAAAGATCCAACTTGTTGAGAGCACCAACTCTCTGGTTTCTCTAGCACCCACTAGAAGGAAGCACCAACTCCCTAAATTATCCAGCACCAATTGGATTTATACAAGCACCAACTTGTATACAGAAAACTCCGTGTTTTCCTGAGCACCACCTTGCCACCCTGTTTTTCTAGGCACAACTAGATGGAAGATACACCTTCCAATATTTAAGCACCAAATTGAATATCATAGGACCATAGTTCTCCCTAGCACCATCCTTCCTCCATGATTATGCATAATTTATTAACAAAAAAATAATATAGGTATTTCAATTCTTACCCCTTCTTCACTATTTTGCAATTCTTCTATGGTTCAAAAATTGTTCTGCAGCTCTGCTCTACTACATGCTATTATGCTATTCCGCTCTTTCTTCTATTTGTTCAGTAACTGTTACTCATCTCTGAGTTTTATCTCATGCTCTGCATTCTTTCATTTTACCCTTCTTACAGTTCATCTCATTGTTTTGGTTAGAACAACCAACCTTACACAGTCGTTGCATCTCACCTTTTATACTCATCAGCCTCATCAGTTACACCTCGAATCTCCTTGGGAAAAGACAAAAACTTCTTAGCAACTATATCACCAATTGATCAAGAACCATGATTCGATTTTCTAAGTAAATTGTAACTGAAATTATTAATCATGAAAATAAACGATGACCCTTCGATCATATTCCTTATTAACTTGCACCGTTAGATTACCAATGATGGATCTCATGCCTACTCCATATGCCCACTGGCTGTGATCACGGGCCTAATCATAATGCCTTTCAAATTTCACATTTTGACAATCCAGAGGTGAATAGTCTTGACTCTTCATGTTGCGATCTCTGAAAATGGGCTTAGCTCCGCTAGCTCCTCCCTCTCACATGACCACTGAGCAGTGACCACAGGTTGCGACAAAAGGTGCTTCACGATTTTTTGTTTCAACATTCTTGTCATGAGTGTCCTTGACACCTTCGAATCCTAGTATCCGAAACTTCAAAATGGAGTCAGATCAATGGTCCGCAATCTTGATGATTCGATGGTCCGGATCTTTTTGTGATCTTGCATATTGTGAGTTCCTGCCATGAGTTTCTTCCTTGACTCCTCCAACTCCCGGTATCTGAAACTCTGAAATGGAGTCAGATCAACAGTCCACAATCTTGATGATTTGATGGTCCAGATCTTTTTTGTGATCTCGCATATCGCGATTCCTGTGATGAAGGGTCTCAAAACTCCAAGTTGTGATCCCCAAAATGGAGCTTAGAAATTATCTCCTTCGCTTAAACCTTCGATGATGTGACCTTGTCTATGACCATGGGCCAGACCTTATCGCGATTTCTCATATCACGAGTTGCAAGGTTATAGCATTTCCTTTCTTTGACTTTCCAGTCAGCGAAACGTTAATCCCTCACCACATGTCCCTCTTGGATCAATGGTCAAGAACTTATCATGATTTCACAACTTCACGGGCCTTTGTCATGCCTGATAAATGGTCCACGATCTCCCTTTGATCAACAACTCAAATTACGTCTTGGTTTTTCATTTCACAATTTCATAGGATAGAGCACCTCCTTTCTTTGACTTTCCAGTCAGCGAAATGCCAATCGCTCGCCATGTGCCCTCTACATCCAACGTTCCACAACATACCTCAATCCAAAGGTCCAGATAAATTCTCGAGATTTCACATATCGCAAGTTCCCACACCATGTTCCGTTGACTCATCCAATGTGCAGGTCAATGAAACTCTAGTCGCTTACCACGTGTCCTTCTTGAAGATGGATAGTCTTCCTGCTTTAGGAATTTTGTAGACCCACTTCATCTTGCACATGAAGACCGTGCTCCTTCTTATGGATCCAATGATGGTCAGTCTTCAAGCTCAGATCTGACACCTGAGATCTATTTTCTTCTACTGTGCGTTCCTCCTATATGAATTCAAATCTGACGGTCATTGGGAATTCTGAATGGGATCCAACGATCACTGTTTCTCTTCACTATTGATCTTGCCATTATTGCTGCGCTACTGATCGTGATGATCTTCACCATCAATGAAAAACACACATACTCTACCTCTGTCTAAAAACACGCCAATAGAAGAAGAACAAAAAATTGACTTAGAAGAAAATACGAACAATAAAAGATCGAATTTTCCTACATCAAAAAAATAACATGCCATATGGAAGGACAAATACCATAAAACATATGTTGTGATTTATGCAACAGTTACTGAAGAGATCTGGAAATCATACAACTGATGGTGAAACTCTTCAATCTAGAGTTTAATAATGATGACCTTGTTACCCCCCCCATTACTATGGGTAAATTGATCCAGATGGACGTCAGTGGCCTCCCACCTATTCCAACTGGCTCATTTTGGCAGTTGTTTCCTAGTTTTCGGGTCCTTGATTTTTGGGGCCGTTTTGAGGCCCTAAACAATGTTTATAGGGATCACCACAAAGCACATGTGTATTCCTGAGAGATACATTTCCAATGGGCTATCGTTCTCCCAAAATGGAGATTGTATGCAAAAGTTACGACCCCGAGAAGTTTATGTACTAACTTACCCAAACGGGGCCCACATGAATTTTGGTGCTTCATCTCATGAATTTTGGTGCTTCATCTCCCAGGGTTAGGTTTTTGGATGTATAGGTTTTTTGACATTCCTTTTTATTGTAAAAATCCCTTGAGAGCCTCATTATAATAATCTTCTTGCGAATGAGCGCAACTGTCACATCTCTTCTCAGAGATACCACCACCATTCTAGCAAGCTTGTTTTCCACTGCATTCTACAGTTTCAACTTATTCCCCTATTGAATAGAAACCAATTTTACTGTATATGTGTTATTCTATGTTAAGCATATTTTGGTAATAATGTATTTTCATTTCATTCTGCTCATAAAATCTAGATAATAACTAGACGAGATCATGTCTCATGGTCCACAATGTAGAACATGATTTCAGCCATGATGATGATCAACATGTCCACATATGGCATCCCAATAGCCTCCCTCATTCACCTTTACAACTGAAATTCAACCAAGGTTTATCACATTCAAGCAACCCAGAGTATGGGAGATGTTAAGTCATCATCACCATGAGGTACGTTAGTCCTTATTTTATGCAAAATGTTGTGCTTAACTTGTTGGGTGTGTGGATGAGGATGTTTAGTTGAAGTTGGATAATGGATCACTGGTTTGGGAAATTGTGTTAGTTGCCTTGTTTCACCTTGGTGCTCAACTTATGTTCCCTAGGCCTATGTTGTTACCGCCCAGGGAAAAAGGGGTACTACTGGGGTACCCTCTCAAGGGAAACCTTATGCTCCCCATCATACTTAACACTCTCCACCTTGTATCCTCTCATAATGTACTGAAATTCGGTAATGGGTCATGGTACATTTTTTCATGAGAAGAGGAGTTGAAGGCCTAGAGGTTGTTTCACAACTGCTATGAAAAGAGTAAGAAAATGATGCTAAATAAAAAAAGGAATGATAGAAAAAGAGGACTGACAAAATCCAGTCCAAATTTGAGCTCTATTCTTTCGGTGCTCACCCCAGTCCAAAAAAATGCAACACTCATGGCTTGAAACAAAGGGGACTTGCAAATATAATAAAGAAATACTTAGAAAAAGGAAAAAAAGGGGGATTGGAAAAAATAACATGTAAATATGGGGTAACTCAAGAGAAAGAGAACCCTTCACAAAGGTGCTCATAGACATGGATTCAATGACACCATTATCCATGAGGGAAGCCCTAAAACCATATCACTTTCACACTTACTCTTGAAGGGCTTTTACTTTCCTTCATCACTCTCAAGACCTCTCACTCTACCTAGGTTATTTTATTTCCTATATTAAGGTGGCACACCTAATAGGATTGGATGAAGGCCCTCTAATACTCAAGATTGGTAACTCACATAGGGTCCTGGGTTGGTGAGATACTTGAAGGGGATACTGAGGTGAATTATCTTACATGGATTATATATTAAGTTGCAACTTACTTTTCATGTTTGAAGGAGTAATGTTTCTTATGAAATTTGGCTAACCATGTGTTATACTTTGATTTGTTTTGGATGGACTTGAAATGGTTCTTTAAGGGAAGTCCTAGGCTTGTACCCAGGATGTTGTGCCTTTATTGTGGGATCTTGGCACATGTCATGGAGAGAAGTGGGTCATGTTGTCACTCACCACATTGAGATATTGGCTTTCACATCCTCAGAACCCTAGATGATGAACAACTCGGATTGGTTTGAGCAACTGCAATCATTATGGCACATCAATGGGCTAGAAGCCCCATAGGCTGAGCATAGTACCCTAGGGCCTATTTACACACAATATGGAGGACGTTGCAAAAAAAATGATTCATGAACTATTCATAGATGATATGAAACCTTCCTGTCCTTGGACACAACACATTGAGGCCCTTGATGTCACCCTCTTGACCTTGGCATCACCTTATAGGGTTTGATGGATGGATGAGTACTAAATATTGTTTGGCATGATGTTGGGTGTGGAGACACCTCACTTGACACTTGATTTACCTTGGAGGATGCCACATTTCCTTTGGAGTCATTACCTTAGCCTTTGGAGGCTTGATGTCACCCTTCCTAGTCTTGACATCTCACATGTGTGGGCTATTTTGATTTATTTTTTCTCTTTAGCATTTTGTAAAGGGTTAAATGAGCAGTTAGCCCCACTTCTAATTTGTTGTTGAGATTTTATGTGGAGAAATGTGTTAGGGTAGCATCATATAAGAAGGCTACCCTCACTTTCATTTTTATGATCGTCATTCACTCACCTTTGTGGGTAATACATTTGAATATTTCACTCTCTAAGGGTTACTAGCTCTCCCTCTCTCATGTGCTATGCTTAGAAAGGTCTCTTGTGGATGGATTTGATAATTTTGGATGGATATTTATGCAATTAGGTTTACATTCTCTTGGTTTCTTGGATGAAGTAAGTGTATTGGTCTATGAATCAATATCTACCTATAACAAGAGGTGATATCCCAAGTGTTGATCCAAATCCATTCCTGTCTTTGCTACCTCATTGTTTGTTGAGTTTTTTATATGTTTCTGAATGTTTGTTGTGAAAACGACTAAAGGATGAAATTCACTATCTCTAAATATACCACCTTGTTGGACACATAATCCTTGGGATTACATTACCTATGTAAATATGATTGTAAATATGAATATTCATAGGTGATAGAAAGGGTCACACAGAAGGTGAATAACAATCGTCACTCAAAAATGTATTTATAGACGTTTATGTTAATGGAATAGACAAGTGTGGAGTTAAAAATTATACCATACCTAGCCTATCAGTGGTATCATAGCGTGGGATAAATCCATGATTTGATCCCTTAGTGTTTACTTGTCTCTTGTGAACATAAAATGCCCCCTCTTTTCCTATCAACCCCTCTTGCTTCTCTTGTTGATTCTTTGTCTCTCTACTAGTCCTTTTGCGTTCGAGTTCTTCCATGGATTGTTCCATTCTATGTGTCATTTTTTATTTTCTCCTATCTAGTAAAACCCTAATTTTCTCATCACATGCACAGATTACCCCCGTGCTAAACCTTAATCTTATTTCACTTTCACTCAAAATTTTACTGGGCTTTGTAACACACCTAGAAAATCATTTAGTACACATAGTCTCAAGAAATTCATCAACATACACTTGGAAAATCTAGTTATGTTCATTCTTAGGTGTTGAATATGAACCCGATATCAATTCCCACGTATGTATTTTTACTTTCCATCTCGACTAATTCATTCGTATAGAGCCTGTATGAATCCTCTTCCATCTTGAAGAATGATTTCGGTCGGTGCTCGAAACCCTAGCATCAATTTCTCATGCATTTGTAGTTGACAAGTTGTGGTTTTCATCCCACTACCTACCAAGGTGTCGATGGTATTGAGCGCATAGAGGATGACAAAAGCAAGGAAGAGGATGGTGCAGAGAGAGGCAAGGGAGGTTTTCAAAATTATTTGATGTCTGGCCTGTTGATAATTTCTAGCATTGTTGTGACTGTGTTGGGAGTCATTGTGATTGTGGACGTTTTCATTTTCTCTATGCACAGGCTCATGCGTACACTAGATCAAACATTTGATTGTACAAGAGAAGAGAACATATTGGAAGGAAGCAAGAACAAATGTATAATAATGCACCTATTGGGACTTGCTATCTGATAAGATGTTTCCATGTGCATTTCGAGTTTCATGACAATCTTTCTGATTGATTTTGCAAGATCAATTGAGACTGCATAGTTATTAGTTCACAAGTTTGTTGTTGATACATGTGAATGAAGATGGAAGAATATGCATTCTCTCATTTACATCATTGGCATGGTGTTGAGTGGTAAATAAAATTATCGAGAATGGTACAAAAATATCAAAAGCACCTTGATCTTCAACGATCCATGGCATGGAATTTGTGAAGCAGCAGTTTCCAATGAAGAAGAATACAAAACAACTTACTCAAAAGAAAATCCGAATAATAGCATATCGACTGTTCCTACATCAAAAAATAACCTACCATATGGAAGTACAAATTCCATAAATAATATGTTGTGATTTTTGCGATAGTAAGCGAAGAGAATTGGAACTCACACAACTGATGGTGAAGCTCTTTAACCCAGAGTTGAAGAATGATGACCTTGTTACCCCCTAATGCCTAGAGGTAAATAGAGGAGATCATGTCTCATGAACTGCAATGGAGAACATGATACATGTTGAATTTTAATGCTTAGCTCATGCACATGTGGTTTATTTCAATTTAGCATGTACTTGAACCATAAACAATGCAACAATACCATACACAAGTGTTGTAATAACCAAGATCACAAGAATAATAACCATGCACAAGAACATGAGAGTTTAACCTGGAAAAACCCTTCTCAATCAAGGGAAAAAACCCAACAATCCTTTGCTATAGAGTCAAGAGAACATCCCCCACACCATGAACCATAGAGAATGCAAGAGATTTATCCTTGACCTAGAAACTTGCGCCTAAGATAAGTGCGCAATTTAGCCATACAACTTCTCTGGACAGAATGTTACAAGTGTGTGAGTGAGTGAGATCCACAATGGGGATCTACTCTAATTATACAAGAGCTAGAACATCAAAAGGATGTTTGTATTGGAACAATAGGGCCAACCTCTTCAACTAAATAATATAATTAATCATTACATAATATCAATTATATTTTACATGGTGGGGCTGACTTGTACCCTTCACAACATAAATTAGGGTTACAAAAAATCTTCATCTCAGACAATATAGCAAGGGATCCACACATCCTCTAGTGCTCTTCCACTAGGAACACATCCACCTATTCTCAGCCACAGGGACGTCACTCTCAACAGATCAACTCAACTAAATCCATAGGAGTACCATCTGGAGAGCCATCTCATTTTGAATCAACTAAATCCATAGGAGTCAAACAAAATACCATCTCAAGTCATCTCAACTCAATCTAGAGTATCACGACAAGAGACCACACATCATATGAACTCAGTCCAAAGGAGGATGACACACCCATCACATGGGCTCTCTCACAGACCTCCCAACTTAGTCAAGATGAGAACGATCCAGAGAATGTATCATGAAGCTGCAATCAACAAGACTCCCTCTCATCTAGGGAGGCATTCTCCACCAAGCCAAGTCTCTCATGGAAGTACTCAAACTCTATCCTGGCAATTGGTTTGATGAATAAATCTATAACTTGCTTATGTGTAGCAAGGTACTGCACATGTACTACTTTCCTCTACACCATATCTCTAATATAATGGTATTTGATCTCAATGTGTTTTATTTGTCGTGAAACACATGATTCTCGAAGAGCTTCACACAACTCTAGTTATCACAATGGATAACAGTGGAATCCATCTCATGACCAAATAATTTTACAAGGAGCTTGTGAATCCACTCGCGGACTTCCACACATAACACAATGTACTCTTCTTCTGCGGTACTCAAATCCACATAATTGTTTTTCCTGGTACACCAGGAAACCATGGAAGACCTAAAATTAAAATAACAACTGGATCTTCTCTTTTGGTCCACTACACTCCCTGCCCAATCTGCATTGACATATCCCTGCAATGTCATGTCTACACTGGAGGCATATCTCAGGCCATAACCAACTGTGCCTCATAGATATCTCAACAGATGTTTCACTACTATCCAGTTTGTCTATCTCGGATCACTCATAAATTGTCTGAGTACACTCACTCCATAGCATATATCATGTCGAGTGTTAACCAGATACATCAATGATCCAATCAGTTGCCTATAAAGATATGGATCAATCTCTCCTGACTTAGAATAATATTTGTTCATCTTCTTCAAATTCATAACCATCGGTGTAGGCATGTGATCCAAGTGGATATTAGTGGCCACCCACCTATTCCAATTAGCTCCTCATGTCCATTTTTTTTTCCAGCATGTTCTTCTGTACTACTTTGTAATTGTGGGTTCTACACTTCTAGGGTTGTCTGAAGAACCACACATCCTCTAGGTAGATACAGGTGGCCTCTCACCTAATCCAAATGGATTATTTTGTATGTTTTCATGTCATCACATCTTGTTGTACTTACAGGTTTGATTTGGGCCCCTAAATGTTATTTTTTTGGCTCACCACAATCAAACTATAGATAGAGTTAGAGTTTGATGATAGAATGTGTATTTATCTAAAATACCTTTCCAACAGGCTATCACGCACCTAAAACGTAGGTCATATGCAAAAGTTACAACCCTTGGAAGTTGAGGTACCAAATTACACCAACTTACCCATAGGGCCCACATGATGTTTGACATTTCACCTTCTAGGGTTTGGTTTTTGGATGTCCATGGTTTTGAAATTCATGAGTAATATCAAAAAGGCCTCTGGAGCCTCATTGTAATCCATTCTTCTCAGACGAATGCACGTAGAAGCCACATCTCTTCTCAGAGATAGCTACCACCATTCAAGCAAGTGTTTCAGTTCTGTAGTTTTATAGTCTCAACCTATTTCATTATTTAATAGAAGATATTGTTCATTGGACATTTGTGGCATTCTTCATATCTCCGTGTTTATTATATTTAGTCTGTTAATCAGTTTGTTCCTCTCCTAAATCTGGATCAATGGTATCAGAGTGGTCTTCTCTTCATTTATTTTTCTTCGTGCATGTCCCCGACAAGATCTGGGCACAAGAAGTGGGGACTCAAAAAAATTGAGCCATTACAAGATCGTTCGCACCGAGCCCGACAAAAACCAATGGGGGATAAAAAGAAATATGATGGAGCGGGAGATCCTATTAAAATGTTTCTTGAGGAAGCCCTCATGTGACAAAGGAATGAAATGATGGAAAACTTTGTGTAGATACTTTGACGACTTCCCATAGGAGAATCATCTTCATCAAGTGGCCATGCAACCCCCTTCAAGGTACATGTAAATTTTGATATTCCATTATTTGAAGGACTGATAGATGTGGATGTTGTAGATAAATGGTTGAATTTGCTTGAAGGATATTCTTCATTCTACAATTTTTTCGATAGGGAAAATATCACTTTTTCACTCCTCAAGGTCGTTCCCCATGTTAAAGACTAGTGGGATACTTAATTTGAGCAAAGGTTCGTGGAGGAATATACAATGTTTGTAGTGGCCCCTACATGGGATTCCTTCCGGGACGCCATTAAATAACAATACTGCCATGTTGGAAGCTACAAGGACTAGTACACCAGATGGACCACCCTACATCAAGAAAGGGACCAGATAATACCATATTTGATCCAGATTTTCTAAGAAGAATGAAATTAATATAGATTATTAACAGGTGCTTAACAATAAATAACAGAGATACAGTAAAACTGGTTTTCTATTCAATAACGAAATAAGATGAAACTGCAAAATGCAGCGGAAACAAGCTTGCTGGAATGGTGGCGGCTTATCTCTGAGACGAGATGTGATGGCAGTGCGCATTTGCAAGAAGAAAGTTACAATGAGGCTTTGAAGGAATTTTTACAATAATAAAGAATGCAAAAAACCCTAGACATCCAAAAACCTAACCCTAGGAGATGAAGCGCCAAAAGTCATGTGCGCTCTGTTTGGGTAAGTTAGTACATCAACTTCTCAGGGTCGTAACTTTTTCATACGATTTCCATTTTAGGCATGTGATAGCCCATTGGAAAGGTATAGTTGAGGAGATTAATTTTGGGGGCTCAATTATGCCTTCAAATATCATTAAGGAGATTTATCCCAAAAAACCTTCATTTAGTCCTTCAAAATGGCCCTAGAAGTTAAAACTGCTAAAAATAATAAATTGCCCAAATTGTCATAGAACTGTTTTAAGCCATTTGGAAAAGGTAGGTGGCCACTGATATACATATGGATCAATCCTCCCTCCTTAGGAAGTAATGGTCTCCATTGTGTTGATTTCCCCCATCAGATGAGGAAATTTCTGTTGAATTTGGCCCCGGGTGAGCCACTTGCCTTGGTGCAGGAGTTGCCCTGCTTTGACGACTTGATAAAGCTGGATCCTTTGTTGTCGAGTTCCCTTGATATATCTATCCAAAATATGATCATTGGATTCCTGTTGTAGGTAGACGGGGTTGAGCTCTTTTGGTGTCAGTTGTTCTGCTACTTCTGAGGTGTCCAATCATGGTGGGAAATAAGGGCGAAGGAGATCCACGTTGAACACTTGGTGCAGACCAAGGAAAGGAGGAATGTTGAGCTAAAAAGAATTATCCCCCATGGACTTGGTGATAGTGTATGGCCCATAACGGAGTGGGCGAAGCTTTTGATGGGGTCCTGTAAGGCATTCTTTCTGCAAGTGCAACCAAAATTTTTTGCCCACCTGAAACTTATGCGGCACCCGATGTTGATCATGGAATTGTTTGTAATTGTCATTGGACTTCTGTAGGATATCCTGAACCTGTTGGCAGATGTGATGGATCTTCTCAATGAACCAGGTGGCTTTTTCAGCTTCAGTTGGAGTAGGAGATGAGTCGGTCAAGGTGACCGCAAGGGGAAGTGCAACATCTATGGGTCCCAATGGTTGGAATCCCAACTCCACTTGAAAGGGGTTGTGGCTAGTTGAGATATGTAGGGATCAGTTGTGTCTATGATGGACATAGGGAAGGCTCTCATCCCATGTGCGAGGGTGCTTTGAATTATACATGCGAAGGATATGCACAATCATTCGATTTACAACCTCAGTTTGACCATCTATCTGGGGGTGGAAGGTCGTGGATTTGGTGGTCTTGGTGTTTAGTAGTGACCAGAGGCTCGACCAAAATGTGCTAAGAAATAGACTATCTTGATCTAATACAATGGTTTCTGGGATTCCAAAATGTGCCCAAAATCATTCAAAAAATAGCTTGGCAGTGGCCTCTGTTGTGATGCTCTTCTTTCAAGCAACTAGAATCGCCATCTTAGAAAAGCGATTAACAACCAAAAAAACATAGTCATTTCTCCGCTTGGTGGAGAGGAGGCCTGACATGTAGTCCATTGATATGGATTCCGATGGCCTGTTAGGAGTAGGAAGAGGGGATTACAGGCCCTGTTTCTTAGTGGTTGGTTTGGCAATAGCACAGGTAGTGCAGGACCTGATATGCTTGCTGACTTCCTATCAAAGTTTCAGCCAGTAGAAATGTTTCTGTAGCATCGCCACTGTATTTTCAACACCGAAGTGTCCTACCACCCGACTGTAGTGGGCTTCCCAGATCAGCTTCAATCACTCACTTGATGGAACATAGATATAGCCCAGATGACACAACAACCCATCCTAAATATGGAAATTATCGACAATTGCATTTGCACCCAACATTTGGTAGGTTGTGGCAAAGTCAGGGTCTATCTCATAGAGTTGGGGCCATCCAGATGTCTCATGGATGCAAGAGTCTAGCACCATGGTGAGTGTTGTGACTGGTGGTCTGCTGAGGAAATCAGTGATGCGATTGGTGCTTCCTGTTTTATACTTGATGTTGAGGTGGAATTGTTGCAAGTATGTGGACCACTTTTGATGGTGGTCATTCTGTAATTTTCCCTACGTCTGCATGAACTACAGTGTCTTATGATCAGTGTGGATGACTATCTCCTTCCCAAGAATGTAATGTATCCACTGGAAGGTTCTTGCACAATTGAGTACATTTCTTTGTCGTAAGTAGGGTACCTACGGACAGTATCTGACAATGTCTCACTATGATAGGCCACGGGGTGGCCGTGCTGAGTGAGAATGGCACCCACAACATAGTTTGAAGCATCTGTCTTGATCTCAAAAGGATGTTGCAGGTCTGGTAGTGAAAGTGATGGGGCTGAGCACAAGTGTTGCTTCAAATCATCGAACGCTTGTTGTTGGGACCATCCCCACACAAATTTCTCCTTACCACCACCTCTGTTTATTTGGCTGAGGGCCAATGCAATATCGAAGAAACCCAACATGAACCGACGGTAGAAATTGGCAAGGCCCAAGAAGCTCTGAAGCTCAGTGAGTGTTGTTGGCACTGACCAGTCACAGATGACTTGGATCTTGGCTTGATCCACATGTATGCCATGCTAATCAATGATGTATCCTAGGTAATGGACCCTATCCATGCCGAAGGAGCATTTTTCCAAGTTGGCGTATATCTTGTGTTGCCACAGGGTGTGCAAAACCTGCTGAATATGCTACAAGTGTTTGGCCCAAGTCTTGCTGTAAATTAGAATGTCATCTAGATACACCACTACAAAAGTATTGGTGAATGGTCACAGGATATCATCCATCATCGTCATGAAAGTGGCTGGAGCATTTGTCAAACTAAAGGGCATGACCAACCATTCAAAAAGGCCTTCCTTTGAATTGAAGGTTCTCTTCCATATATCTATCTGTTCTATCACGACCTAGTGGTAGCCAGAATTCAGATCAATGTTACTGAAGTATTTGGCCCCCGTGAGTTGATCAAGGAGGTCATCGATTTGGGGAATCGGGTACCAGTTTCTAACTGTGATTTTATTCAGAGCCCGGTAATCAATACAGAGTCACCAGGTTCCATCTTTCTTCTGTACCAACATGATTGGGCTCCTGCAAGGTGATGAGCTGGGGTGGATGTGCCTCTTGTGGAGAAGTTCTTAGATCTGTCACTTGATATCCCCATTCTCTAACAAAGAGAAACAATATACTGGCCCATTGAGTAGCAGTGCGTCGGGGGTCAGATCGATGATGTTCTTGACCTGGCAGTGTAGAGGTACCCATGTAGGAGAGGAGAAGATATCCGAGTATTCTTCAATGACCTTATCTACTTGCTTCTGATGTGTGGAGAGGTCAACCGCAGAGACCCTGGATGTGGCTGTGATCTTTCCCTTATTCTGAGAGAGAATCATGAAGAAGAAAAACTTCCCCGTCTGAGAGATGACCTTCCTGCATTTCTTATCAGAGATCAAGGAAATAGCACTAGGTGGGACTGCCTCAGGTATCCTGTACAATTTTCTGTTCAAAGTAATAATAACACTATGAGGCCTAGACTCATATACAACATGACATTTCCATAAATAAGGTTGGCTCAAAAGAACATCACAAACTTCGAGAGGAGCAACATCACATAATACCTTGTCTTTGAAGGGCTTGATGTCATACGACAGTTGACACTGTTGGCTGACACGGAGATCGCTTCCTTGGTAGAGCCATCCAAGCGGTGTTATTGGCAGGGCCAGCCGCTTGATGACCTCTACTGAGATGAGGTGCTTCTGGCTACCACTATCAATGATGAAGTGTAGTGGGGTGCCTTTTACCTAGATCTGTGAATGGAAGAGGTGCTCTCCTTCTTTTGGCTTGTCTGGTTCACCAGGCTAGAGCTTGGTGGTAGCAACGGTGGCACTGGGTTTCGCGTCAATGATCTATCTTCCCCTTTATAGTTCTGGCTCAGAGTCATAATCTACATTTGATTCAGAGGCTTTCACTTTGGCCACCAGCGACTTCTTTGAGCGACAGTCAATAGTGTTATGCTAAGGGCTCTTATAAAAGTCACACCACTTCCTGGTATCTGTCTTTGTCTTTCCAGTGGCCTTCTTTTCTTGCGGTTTGGACTGGTTGTCCTAATACTATCCTTATTTTATATGTCCTTTTTTTGGTGGGTTAGGGCTGCCCTTTCTTGGATTTTGATGTGCGGGGTTCCCAGGCCCAAATTGCTACGTCTTTTGTTTGAGCTTCTACTCGATTTTGACCGCATATCAGTAGGCCGCGCCCAAGGATGAGATGTCCAGAAATTCCATTTTGGTCTGGATGTATCTATGTAGATCACCGTGATACTTGAGCATCAGATGTCACTCCAAATGTTTGATACCCAACTTGGTGCGCAAGGTATGGAAGATATTTGTGAAATCTGGCACTGCTTGGTCTCTTTCTTGCCGCAGTGTGGTCCATTTGGTATACAGGTCATCATAACTTATGACAGGGTAGTATTTTTCCTTAATAGAATCCATGAAGGATTCCTAGGTGGCCATGACTCAAAATAATGAGGTTTCCTCTGTTTACTTTTGCTCACAGAAATCTTCCCACCAATCTTTGACATGGGGAACGACTTTGAGGAGCGCAAAAGTAATCTTTTATTTATTCGAAAAGTTATGGATATAAAAATACCCTTCTTGTATATTCAACCACTTGTCTACAACATCTGCGTCTATCTGACCTTCAAATATGGGAATATCAAAGTTTATTTGTACCTTGAATGGGGTCGTGCCTCCATTCGAAGAAGATGCATCCCCTGTTGGTAGCCGCCGAAGGATTTGTGCGAAAGTATCCATCATCTCGTTCCTCTGTTGCGTGAGGGATTCATCAATTAAAAGTTTGAAAGGATATCCTGTCCTGTCATCTTTATTTTCTCCTACAATGGGGGTTCGCTTGGGCGTGCGATAGCTTCTTTCCTCAAGAGAAACAAGCTTGAGACCCAACTCTTTGTACTCTGACCTCGTTGGGGACATGCATTAAGACGAAAAGGAGAAGACCACTCTGATACCAATGATCTATATTTTATGATTAGAATGAAATGAATACATATTATTAATAGGTTCTTAACAAAAAAAATAGAGATACAGTAAAACTGGTTTTCTATTCAATAATGAAATAAGCTGAAACTATAAAATGCAGCAGAAACAAGCTTGCTGGAATGGTGGCGGCTTATCTCTGAGAAGAGATGTGACGATAGCACGCATTCGCAAGAAGAAAGTTAGAATTAGGCTCTAAAGGAATTTTTACAATAAGAAAGAATGCCAGAAACCCTAGACATCCAAAAACCTAACCCTAGGAGATGAAGCGCTAAAATTCATGTGGGCCCCGTTTGGGTAAGTTAGTACATCAACTTCCCGGGGTCGTAACGTTTGCATACGATCTCCGTTTTAGTCATGTGATAGCCCATTGGAAAGGTATCATTGATGAGATTCATTTTGGGAGCTCAATTATTCCTTTGACTATCATTGAGAAGCTCGATCCCAAAAAACCTTCATTTAGGCTCTCAAAATGGCCCCGAAAGTTAAAACTGTTGAAAATAGTAAATTGCCAAAATTGTCAGAAAACTATTTTGAGCTGGTTGGAAAAGGTGGGTGGCCACCAATATCCATCAAGATAAATCATCCCTCCTTAGGAAGCAATGGTATTCATTGCGTTGAGGTCCCCCATCAGATGAGGACATTTCTGCTGAATTTGGCCCTGGGTGAGCCACTTGCCTTGGTGTAGGAGCTTCCCTGCTTTGACGACTCGATAAAGCTAGATCCTTTGTTTTCGAGTGCCCTTGATATGTATATCCATAATATGATCATTGGATTCCTATTGTAGGTAGTCTGGGTTGATATCTGTTGGTGTCAGTTGTTCTGCAACTTTTGAGGTGTCCAATAATGGTGGGAAATAAGGGCGAAGGAGATCCACGTTGAACATTGGGTGCAGACCAAGGAAAGGAGGAATGTTGACCTTAAAAGAATTATCCCCCACAGCCTTGGTGATAGTGTACGACCCATAATAGAGTGGGATAAGCTTCCGATGGGGTCTTGTAAGGCGTTCTTTCTGCAAGTGCAACCAAACTTTGTCGACCACTCGAAACTTATGTGGCACCCGATATTGATCATGGCACTTTTTTTACTTTTCATTGGACTTCTGTAGGATATCCTGAACCTATTGGTGGATGTGTTGGATCCACTCAATGAACCTGGTGGATTTTTCAGCTTCAGTTGGAGCAGGAGATGAGTCGGTCGAGGTGACTGCAAGGGTTAGTGCAACATCTATGGGTCCCAATGGTTGGAATCCCAACCCCACTTGAAAGGGGCTGTGGTCGGTTGAGCTATGCAAGGCTCAGTTGTAGCTATGCTAGACATAGGGAAGGCTCTCATCCCTTGTGCAAGGGTTCTTTGAATTATACATGCGAAGGATATGCATAGTCATTTGATTTACAACCTTGATTTGGCCATCTGTCTAGGGTTGGAAGGCCATCGATTTGGTGATCTTGGTGTCCAGCAGTGACCAGAGGCTTGAACATAATGTGCTAAGAAATCGACTATCCTGATCTGAGACAATGGTTTGTGGGATTTTAAAATGTACCCATAATCGTTTAAAGAAGATATGGTAGTGGTCTCTGCTGTGATTCTCTTTTTGTAGTCAACCAAAATCACCATCTTAGAAAAGTGATCAACAACCACAAAAACACAGTCATTTCCCTACTTGGTGGACGGGAGGCCCGACATGTAGTCCATTGAGATGGATTCCCATGGCATGTGAGGAGTAAGAAGAGGAGTGTACAAGCCCTATTTCTTAGTGGTTGGTTTGGCAATATCATAGGCAATGCAGGACCTGATATACTTGCTGACCTCCTGTCGAAGTTTCGGCCAGTAGAAATGTTTCTGTAGCATCGCCACTATCTTCTCAATGTCGAAGTGTCCTGCCACCTGACTGTAGTGGGCTTCCTAGATCAGCTTCGTTAGCTCACTTGATGGAACACAGATATGGCCCAGATGACACAACAACCCATCCTAAAGATGGAAATTATTGATAACTACGTTTGCACCCAAGATTCGGTAGGTGGTGGCAAAGTTAGTGTTTGTCTCATAGAGTTGGGGCCATCCAGATGTCTCATGTCTGCAAGAGTCTAGCACTGTGGTGAGTGTCGCGACTGGAAGTCTGCTAAGGAAATCAATGACATGATTGGTGCTTCCTATTTTATACTTGATGTTGAGGTGGAATTGTTGCAAGTATGTGGACCACTATTGATGGAGGTCATTCTGCAATTTTCCCTACGTCTGCATGAACTGCAATGGCTTATGATCAGTGTGGATGAGTGTCTCCTTCCCAAGAATGTAATGTCTCCACTGAAGGAATGCTTTCACAATGGAGTACATTTATTTGTCTTAAGTAAGGTACTTATGGATAGTATCTGACAGTGTCTCACTATGATAGGCCACAGGGTGGCCGTGTTGAGTGACAATAGCACCCACAACATAGTCTGAAGCATCTGTCTCGATCTCCAAAGGATGTTGCAGGTCTGGTAGTGAAATTACTGGGGTTGAGCACAAGCACTACTTCAAATCATCGAACGCTTGTTGTTGGGATGGGCCCCATGCAAATTTCTCCTTACAATCACCTCTGTTTATTTAGCTAAGGGCCCATGCAATATGGGAGAAACCCAACATGAACCTGCGGTAGAAATTGGTAAGGCCCAAGAAGCTCGAAAGCTCAGTAAGTTTTGTTGGGGCTGGCTAGTCACGGATGACTTCGATCTTGGCTAGATCCACATGTATGCCATGCTGATCAATGATGTAGCCTAGGTAGTGAACCTTGTCCATGGTGAAGGAGCACTTTTCCAAGTTGGTGTATAGCTTGTGTTGCTGCAGGGTGTGCAGAACCTGCTGAATATCCTGCAAGTGTTCGGCCTAAGTCTTTCTTTAAATTAGAATGTCATCCATATACACCACTACATAAGTATTGGTGAATGGTCGCAGGATATCGTTCATCATCCTCATGAAAGTGGCTGGAGCATTTGTCAAACCAAAGGGCATGAACAACCATTCAAAAAGTCCTTCCTTTAAATTGAAGGCAGTCTTCCATACATCTGTCTATTCTATCGGGACCTGGTGGTAGCCAGACTTCAGATCGATCTTACTAAAGTATTTGTCCCCTGTGAGTTGATCAAGGAGGTCATCGATTCAAGGAATCGGGTACTGGTTTATGACTGTGATTTTATTCAGAGCTTGGTAATCAATACATAGTCGCCAGGTTCCATCTTTATTATGTACCAGCACAATTGGGCTCCCACAAGGTGATGAGTTGGGGCGGATGTGCCCCTTGTGGAGCAGTTCTTGGATCTGTCACTTGATCTCCTTTTTCTCTAACAAAGAGTGATGATAGACTGGCCCATTGGGTAGTGGTGCGCCAGGGGTCAAATCAATGGGGTGCTTGACCTGGCAGTGCAGAGGTGCCCCTGTAGGTGAGGAGAATATATTCTAGTATTCTTCCACGAAATTATCTACTTGCCTCTGCTATGTGGAGAGGTTAGCCGCAGAGACCCTGGATGTGGCTGTTATATTTCACTTATTCTGAGAGCGAATAATGAAGAAGACAAACTTCCCCATCTGAGATATGACCTTCCTGCATTGCTTAGCAGAGATCAAGGAAATAACACTAGGTGGGACTGCCTTGGGTATCTTGTACAATTTCCTGTTCAAAGTAATAATAAAACTACGAGGCCTAGACTCATATACAACATGAAATTTCCATAAATAAGGTTTTCCCAAAAGAACATCACAAACTTTGAGAGGAGAAACATCACACAATACCTCATCTTTGAAGGGCTTGATGTCGTAGGACAGTCGACACTATTGGCTGACACGAAGATCACTTCCTTGGCGAAGCCATCCACTGGTGTACGATTGTGGGTGCGACATTGTTGGTAGGGCTAGCTGCTTGACAACCTCTGCTGAGATGAGGTTCTTCTGGTTACTAATATCAACGATGAAGTGCAGCAGGGTGCCTTTTACCCACATATGTGAATGGAAGAGGTGCTCTCCTTCTTCTAGCTTGTCTGGTTCACCAAGCTGGATATTGGTGGTAGCAATGGTGGCACTAGGTTCTGCGTCAATGATATGTCTTCCCCTTTATAGTTCTGGCTCAGATTCATAATCTGCATCTAATTCATAGGCTTTCACTTCAGCCACCAATGACTTCTTTGAGCGGTAGTCAACAGTGTTATGCCAAGGGCTCTTATGGAAGTCACACAACTTTACGGTATCTTTCTTTGTCTTTTTGGTGTCCTTGTTTGCTTGTGGCCTGGACTGGTTGTCCTAATACTATCCATATTTTCTCTATCCTTTGCTCAGTGGGTCGGGGCCACCCTTTCCTGGATTTTGTTGTGAGGGGTTCCCAGGCCCAAATTGCCGCGTCTTTTGTTTGAGCTTCTGCTCGATTTTGACGACATATCAGTAGGTTGTGCCCAAGGATGAGATGTCCAGAAATTATATTTCAGACTGGATGTATCTATGTAGAGCACTACGATACTTGAGAACCATATTTCACTTTGAATCTTTGATACCCAACTTGGTGCGCAAGGTATGGAAGATATTTGTGAAATCTGGCACTACTTGGTCTCTTTCTTTCCGCAGTGTGGTCCATTTGCTATATAGGTCGTCATAACTTCCAACAGGGTAGTATTGTTCCTTAATAACATCCGTGAAGTATTCCCAGGTGGCCATGACTAAAAATAATGATGTTTCCTTTGTTTCCTTTTTCTCACAGAAAGTTTCCCACCAATCTTTGACATGGGGAACGACTTTGAGGAGCACAAAAGTAATCTTTTCTTTATTCAAAAAGTTATGGACAGAAAAATACACTTCTAGTAGATTCAACCACTTGTCTACAACAGCTGCATCTATATGACCTTCAAATATAGGAATATCAAAGTTTATTTGTACCTTGAAGGGGGCAGTGCCTCCATTCGAAGAAGATGCATCCCTTGTTGGTAGACACCGAAGGATTTGCGCGAAACTATCCATCATCTCATTCCTCTGTTGCATGAGGGATTCCTTAATCAATAGTTTGAAAGGATATCCTACCCCATCATATTTATTTTCTCCTACCATGGGAGGTCGCTTCGGTGTGTGAGAGCTTCTTTCCTCAAGAGAAACAAGCTCGAGACCCAACTCTTTGTACTCCGACCTCATTGGGGACATCCATTAAGACGACTAGGAGTAGATCGATATGATACCACTGATCCATATTTTATGAGCATAACAAAATGAATACAGATTATTAATAGGTGCTTAACACAAAATAACAGAGATACAATAAAACTGGTTTTCTATTCAATAACGAAATAAGATGAAACTGTAAAATGCAGCGGAAACAAGCTTGCTGGAATGGTGACAGCTTATCTCTGAGAAGAGATGTGACAACAGTGTGCATTCGCAAGAAAAAAGTTACAATGAGGCTATGAAGTCCTTTTTACCATAAGAAATAATGACAAAAACCCTATACATCCAAAAACCTAACCCTAGGAGATGAAGCACCAAAAGTCACGTGGGCCCCATTTGGGTAACTTAGTACATCAACTTCCCGGGGTCGTAACTTTTGCATACGATCTCTGTTTTAGGTGTGTGATAGTCCATTGGAAATGTATCATCAAGGAGATTCATTTTGGGGGATCAATTATGCCTTCGATTATCATTGAGAATCTTGATCCCGAAAAACCTTCATTTAGGCCTGCAAAATGGCCTCGAAAGTTAAAACTACTAAAAATAGTAAATTGCCAAAATTGTCAGAAAATTGTTTTGAGCTAGTTGGAAAAGGTGGGTGGACACCGATATCCATATAGATCAATCCTCCCTCCTTAGGAATCAATGGTATCCATTGCGTTGAGGTCCCCCATCAAATGAGGAAATTTCTGCTGAATTTGGCCCCGAGTGAGCCACTTGCCTTGGTGTAGGAGCTGCCCTGCTTTAACGACTCAATAAAGTTGGATCCTTTGTTGTCGAGTGCCCTTGATCTATCTATCCACAATATGATCATTGGATTCCTATTGTAGGCAGTCAGGGTTGAGCTCTATTGGTTTTAGTTGTTATGCTACTTCTGAGGTGTCCAATAATGGTGGGAAATAAGGGCAAAGGAGATCCACGTTGAACATTGGGTGCAGAACAAGGAAAGGAGGAATGTTGAGCTCAAAAGAGTTATCCCCCATGGCCTTGGTGATAGTGTACATCCCATAACTGAGTGGGCGAAGCTTCCGATGGGGTCCTGTAAGGTGTTCTTTCTGCAAGTGCAACCAAAATTTGTCTCCCACCTAAAACTTATGTGACACCTAATGTTTATCATGGTGCACTTTGTACTTGTCATTGGACTTCTGTAGGATATCCTAAACCTATTGGCGGATGTGTTACATCAGCTCAATGAACCAGGTGGCTTTGTCATCTTCAGTTGGAGCAGGAGATGGGTCGGTCGAGGTGACCGCAAGGGGAAGTGCAACATCTATGGGTCCCAATGGTTGGAAACCCAACCCCACTTGAAAGGGGCTGGGTCGACTGAGCTATGTAGGGCTAAGTTGAAGCTATGTTGGAAATAGGGAAGGCTCTCATCCCTTGTGTGAGGGTTCTTTGAATTATACATGCGAAGGATATGCACATTCATTCAATTTACAACCTCAGTTTGGCCATCTGTCTGGGGGTGGAAGGCCGCGAATTTTGTGAGCTTGGTGTCCAACAGTGACCAGAGGCTCGACCATAATGTGCTGAGAAATCGACTATCCTTATCTAATACAATGGTTTGTGGGATTCCAAAATGTACCCAGACTCGTTCAATGAAGAGATTGGCAGTGGCCTCTGTTGTGATGATCTTATTGTAGGCAACCAGAATCGCCATCTTAGAAAAGTGATCAACAACCACAAAAACATAGTCATTTCCCTACTTGGTGGATGGGAGGCCTGATATGTAGTCCATTGAGATGGATTCTCATGGAATGTCAGGAGTAGGAATACGGGTGTACAGGCCCTATTTGTTAGTGTTTGGTTTGGCAATAGCACATGCATTGCAGGACCTAATATACTTGCTGGCCTCCTGTCGAAGTTTCAGCTAGTAGAAATGTTTTTGTAGCATCGCCACTATCTTTTCAATGTCGAAGTGTCTTGCCACCAGACTGTAGTGGGCTTCCGAGATCAGCTTCTCTTGCTCACTTGATGGAAAACAAATATGCCCCAGATGACACAACAACCCATCCTGAAGATGGAAATTATTGACAACTTTGTTTGCACCCGACATTTGGTAGGTGGTGGCGAAGTCAGGGTCTGTCTCATAGAGTTGGGGCCATCCAGATGTCTCATGGCTGCAGGAGTCTAGCACCATGGTGAGTACTGCGACTGGTGGTCTGTTGAGGTAATCAGCGACATGATTGGTGCTTCATGTTTTATACTTGATGTTGAGGTGGAATTGCTGCAAGTATGTGGACCACTTTTGATGGCAGTCATTCTGTAATTTTCCCTACGTCTGCATGAACTGTAGTGGCTTATGATCAGTGTGGATGACTGTCTCCTTCCCAAGAATGTAATGTCTCCACTGTCGGCATGCTTGCACAATGGAGTACATTTATTTTTAGTAAGTAGGGTACTTACAGATAGTATCTGACAGTGTCTCACTACGATAGGCCACGGGGTGGCTGTGCTGAGTGAGAATGGTGCCCACAACATAGTCTGAAGCATTTGTCTCGATCTCAAAAGGATGTTGCAGGTCTGGTAGTGAAAGTACTGGGCTTGAGAAAAAGAACTGCTTCAAATCATTGAACGCTTATTTTTGGGACCGACCCCATGCAAATTTCTCCTTACCACCACCTCTGTTTATTTGGCTGAGGGCACATGCAATAAGGGAGTAACCCAACACGAAACTACAGTAGAAATTGGCAAGGCCCAAGAAGCTCCAAATCTCAGTGAGTGTTGTTGGGGTTGGCCAGTCACGAATGACTTGTATCTTGGCTAGATCCACATGTATTCCATGCTGATCAATGATGTAGTCTAGGTAATGGACCCTGTCCATGGTGAAGGAGAATTTTTCCAAGTTGGAGTATAGCTTGTGTTGTCGCAGGGTGTGCAGAACCTGCTGAATATGTTGCAAGTGTTCGGCCCAAGTCTTATTGTACATTAGAATGTCATATATATACACCACTGCAAAAGTATTGGTGAATGGTCATAGGATATTTTCCATCATCCTCATGAAAGTGGCTAGAGCATTTGTCAAACCAAAGGCCATGACCAACCATTCAAAAAGGCCTTTCTTTGACTTGAATATGGTCTTCCATACATCTGTTTGTTCTATCGGGACCTAGTGGTAGCCAGACTTCAGATCAATCCTACTGAAGTATTTGGCCCCTGTGAGTTGATCAATGAGGTCATCGATTCGGGGAATCAGGTACCGATTTCTGACTGTGGTTTTATTTAGAGCCCGTTAATCAATACAGAGTCGCCAGGTTCCATATTTATTTTGTACCATCACGATTGGGCTCCTGCAAGGTGATGAGTTGGGGTGGATGTGCCCCTCATGGAGTAGTTCTTGGATATATTGCTTGATCTCCTCATTCTCTAACAAAGATCAATGATAGATTGGCCCATTGGGTAGCGGTGCGCCGGGGATCATATCAATGGGGTGCTTGACCTGGCAGTGCAGAGGTACCCATATAGGTGAGGAAAAGATATCTGAGTATTCTTCCATGACCTTATCTACTTGCTTTTGATATGTGGCAAGGTTCGTCGTAGAGACCCTAGATGTGGCTGTTATCTTTCCCTTATTTTTCTAGAAAATCACGAAGAAGACAAACTTCCCCATTTGAGAGATGAACTTCCTACATTGCTTAGCAGAGATCAAGGAAATAGCACTAGGTGGGACTGCCTTGGGTATCCTGTACAATTTCCTGTTCAAAGTAATAATAACACTATGAGGCCTAGAATCATATACAACATGACGTTTCCATAAATAGGGTTGGCCAAAAAGAACATCACAAAATTCAAGAAGAGAAACATCACAAAATACCTCATCTTTGAAGGGCTTGATGCCATATGACAGTCAACATTGTTGGCTGACACGGAGATCGCTTCCTTGGCAGAGCCATCCAATGGTGTATGGTTGTGGGTGCGACGTTGTTGGCAGGGCTAGCCGCTTGATGAGATCTACTAAGATGAGGTTCTTTTGGATATTGCTATCAACGATGAAGTGCAGTGGGGTGCCTTTTACCCACATCTATGAATGGAAGAGGCGCTCTCCTTATTCTAGCTCGTCTGGTTCACCAGGCTAGAGCATGGTGGTAGCAATGGTGGCACTGGGTTGCGCATCAATGATCCATATTCCCATTTCTGGTTCTGGCTCGGAGTCATAATCTGCATTTTATTTAGAGGCTTTCACTTCGACCACCAGTGACTAATTTGAGCGGCAGTCAGCAGTGTTATACCAAGGGCTCTTATGGAAGTCGCACCACTTCCCAGTATCTTTCTTTGTCTTTCCAGTGTCCTTTGCTTTTAGCTTGGAATCGTTGTCCTGATACTGTCCATATTTTCTCTGTCCTTTTCTCAGTGGTTTGGGTCTGCCCTTTCCTTGCTTTTGTTGTGAGGGGTTCCCAGGCCCAAATTGCCACGTCTTTTGTTTGAGCTTCTGCTCGATTTTGACGACATATTGGTAGGCCATGCCCAAGGATGAGTTGTCCAGAAATTCCATTTTGGTTTGGATGTATCTATGTAGAGAACCATGATACTTGAGCACCAGATGTCACTCCGAATCTTTGATACCCAACTTGGTGTGCAAGGTATGGAATATATTTGTGAAATCTGGCACTGCTTGGTCTCTTTCTTGCCGCAGTGTGGTCCATTTGGTATACAATTCATCATAACTTCCGACATGGTAGTATTGTTCCTTAATAACATCCCTGAAGGATTCCCAGGTGGCCGTGACTTAAAATAATGAGGTTTCTTCTGTTTCCCTTTTCTCACATAAAGTTTCCCACCAATCTTTAGCATGGGGAACGACTTTGAGGAGCGCAAAAATAATCTTTTATTTATTTGAAAAGTTATGGATAGAAAAATACCCTTCTAGTAGATTCAACCACTTGTCTACAACATCTGCATGTATCTGACCTTCAAATATAGTAATATTGAAGTTTATTTGTACCTTGAAGGGCGCGACACCTCCATTCGAAGAAGATGCATCCCCTGTTGGTAGCCGCCGAAGGATTTGCGCGAAACTATTCATCATCTTGTTCCTCTGTTGTGTGGGGGATTCCTCAATCAACAGTTTGAAAGGATCTCATGTCCCTTCATCTTTCTTTTCTCTTGCCATGAGAGGTCACTTGGGCATGCAAGAGCTTCTTTCCTCAAGAGAAACAAGCTCGAGACCCAACTCTTTGTACTTCGACCTCGTTGAGGACATGCATTAAGACGACAAGGAGCAGACCGCTCTGATACCAATGATCCGTATGTTATGAGAATAATGAAATGAATACATATTATTGATAGGTTCTTAACACAAAATAATAGAGATACAGTAAAACTATTTTTCTATTCAATAACGAAATAAGCTGAAACTGTAAAATGCAGTGGAAACAAGCTTGCTGGAATGGTGGCGACTTATCTCTGAGAAGAGATGTGATGGCAGTGCCCATTTGCAAGAAGAAAGTTAGAATGAGGCTCTGAAGGCATTTTTACAATAATAAAGAATGTTAAAAAGCCTAGACATCCAAAAACCTAACCCTAGGAGATGAAGCGCCAAAAGTCATGTGGGCCCCGTTTGGGTAAGTTAGTACATCAACTTCCAGGGGTCGTAACTTTTGCATATGACCTCCGTTTTAGGCGTGTGATAGCCCATTGGAAAGGTGTCATCAAGGAGATTCATTTTGGGTGCTCAATTATGCCTTTGAAAATCATTTAGGATCTCTATCTATAAAAACCTTCATTTAGGCCCTCAAAATGGCCCCGAAAGTTAAAACTACTAAAAATAGTAAATTGCCAAAATTGTTAGAAAACTATTTTGAGCCAATTGGAAAATGTGTGTGTACACCGATATCCATAAAGATCAATCCTCCATCCTTAGGAAGAAATGGTATCCATTGTGTTGAGGTCCCCCATTAGATGAAGCAATTTTTGCTGAATTTGGCCCTGGATAAGCCACTTGCTTTGGTGCAGGAGCTGCCCTACTTTGATGACTCGATAAAGCTAGATCCTTTGTTGTCGAGTGCCCTTGATTTGTTTGTCCACAATCTAATCATTGGATTCCTATTGTAGGAAGTTGAGGTTGAGATCTGTTGGTGTCAGTTGTTCTGCTACTTCTGAGGTGTCCAATAATGGTGGTAAATAAGGGCGAAGGAGATCCATGTTGAACACTGGGTGCAAACCAAGGAAAGGAGGAATGTTGAGCTAAAAAGAATTATCCCCCACGACCTTGGTGATAGTGTATGACCCATAACAGAGTGGGTGAAGCTTCCGATTGGGTCCTGCAAGGCGTTCTTTTTGCAAGTGCAACCAAACTTTGTCGCCCACCTGAAACTTATGCGACATCTGATGTTGATCATGGTGTTGTTTGTACTTGTCATTAGACTTCTATAGGATATCATGAACTTATTGGTAGATGTGCTGGATAAAATCAATGAACCAGTTGGCTTTGTTATCTTTAGTTGGAGTAGGAGATGAGTCGGTCGAGGTGACCACAAGGGGAAGTGCAACATCTATGGGTCCCAATGGTTGGAATCCCAACCCCACTTGAAAGGGGTTGTGGTCAGTTGAGCTATGCAGGGCTCAGTTGTGGCTATGCTGGACATAGGGAAGGCTCTCATCCCATGTGCAAGGGGCTTTGAATTATACACGTGAAGGATGTGCACAATCATTCGATTTACAACCTCGGTTTGGCCATCTATCTGGGGGTGGAAGGCCATGGATTTGGTGAACTTGGTGTCAAGTAGTGACCAGAGGCTCGACCAGAATGTGCTGAGAAATCAACTATCCTGATCTGAGACAATGGTTTGTGAGATTCCAAAATGTACCCAGACTCGTTCAAAGAAGAGATTGGCAGTGGCCTCTGCTGTGATGCTCTTCTTGCAGGCAACCAAAATCGCCATGTTATAAAAGTGATCAACAACCAGAAAACACAGTTATTTCCCCACTTGGTGGATGGGAGGCCCAACATGTAGTCCATTGAGATGGATTCCTATGGCCCATCAAGAGTAGGAAGAGGGGTGTACAGGCCCTATTTCTTAGTGGTTGGTTTGGCAATAGCATAGGTAGTGAAGGACCTGATATACTTGCTAACCTCCTATCCAAGTTTCGACCAGTATAAATGTTTCTGTAGCATCGCCACTGTCTTTTCAATGCCGAAGTGTCCTTCCACCCGACTGTAGTGGTATTCCGAGATCAGCTTCGCTCGCTCACTTGATGGAACGTAGATATGGCCCAGATGACACAACAACCCATCCTGAAGATGGAAATTATCGACAACTGTGTTTGCACCCAACATTTGGTAGGTGCTGGCAAAGTCAGGGTTTGTCTAATAGATTTGGGGCCATCTAGATGTCTCATGGACGCAAGATTCTAACACCGTGGTGAGTGCCGTGACTGGTGGTATGTTGAGGCAATTAGTGACGCGATTGGTGTTTCCTGTTTTATACTTGATGTTGAGGTGGAATTTCTGCAAGTATGTGGACCACTTTTGATGGCGGTCATTCTGCAATTTTCCCTGCATCTACATGAACTGCAGTGGCTTATGATCAGTGTGGATGAGTGTCTCCTTCCCAAGAATGTAATGTCTCCACTGGTTTCATGCTTGCACAATTGAGTACATTTATTTGTCATAAGTAGGGTAATTACAGACAGTATCTGACAATGTCTCACTATGATAGGCCACAGAGTGGCCGTGCTGAGTGAGAATGGCACCCACAACATAGTCTGAAGCATCTGTCTTGATCTCAAAAGGATGTTGCAGCTCTAGTAGTGAAAGTACTAGGGTTGAGCACAAGCACTGCTTCAAATCATCAAATGCTTGTTTTTGGGACCGAACCCATACAAATTTCTCCTTACCACCACCTCTATTTATTTGGCTGAGGGCCCATGCAATATGGGAGAAACAGAAATTGGCAATGCCCAAGAAGCTCTGAAGCTCAACGAGTGTTGTTGGGGCTGTCTAGTCATGGATGAATTGGATCTTAGCTGGATCCACATGTACACCATGCTAATCAATGATGTAGCCTAGGTAATGGACCCTGTCCATGCCAAAGGAGCATTTTTCCAAGTTGGCGTATAGCTTGTGTCGTCGCAGGTTGTGCATAACCTGCTGAATATGCTGCAAGTGTTCGGCCCAAGTCTTGCTGTAAATTAGAATGTCATCCAGATACACCACTACAAAATTATTGGTGAATGGTCGTAGGATATCATCCATCATCCTTATGAAAGTGGTTGGAGCATTTTTCAAACCAAAGGGCATGACCAACCATTCAAAAAGGCCTTCCTTTGACTTGAGGGTGGTCTTCCATACAAATATCTGTTCTATCAGGACCTGGTGGTAGCCAGACTTCAGATCAATCTTACTGAAGTATTTGGCCCCCATGAGTTGATCAAGGAGGTCATCGATTCGGGGAATCGGGTACCAGTTTTTTACTGTGATTTTATTCATAGCCCGATAATCAATACAGAGTCACCAGGTTCCATCTTTCTTCTGTACTAGCATGATTGGGCTCCTGCAAGGTGATGAGTTGGGGAAGATGTGCCCCTTGTGGAGCAGTTCTTGGATTTGTTTCTTGATCTCCTCATTCTCTAATAAAGAGCGACGATATACTGGCCCGTTGGGTAGCGATGCACCGGGGGTCAGATCGATGGGGTGCTTGACCTGGCAGTGCAGAGGTACCCCTGTAGGTGAGGAGAAGATGTTCGAGTATTCTTCCATGATCTTATCTACTTGCTTCTTCTATGTGGAGAGGTTGGTCTCAGAGACCCTAGATATGCCTGTGATCTTTCACTTATTCTAAGAGTGAATCACGAAGAAGACAAACTTCCTCATCTGAGAGATGACCTTCCTACATTTCTTAGGAGAGATCAACAAAATAGCACTAGGTGGGATTGCCTCGGGTATCCTGTACAATTTCTTGTTCAAATTAATAATAACAATATGAGGCCTAGACTCATATACAGCATGATGTTTCCATAAATAAGGTTGGCCCAAAATAACATCACAAACTTCGAGAGGAGAAACATCACAAAATACCTCATCTTTGAAGGGCTTGATGTTGTATGACAATCAACATTGTTGGCTAACGCAGAGATCGCTTCCTTGGCGTAGCCATCCAATGGTGTGTGGTTGTGGGTGTAGCGTTGTTGGCAGGGCTAGCTGCTTGATGATGTCTGCTAAGATGAGGTTATTATGGCTACCTCTATCTATGATGAAGTGAAACGGGGTGCCTTTTACCCACCTCTGTGAATGGAAGAGGCATTCTCCTTCTTCTGGCTCACCTGGTTCACCAGGTTGGAGCTTGGTGGTAGAAACGGTGGCACTGGGTTCCACATCAATGATCTTTCTTCCTCTTTTTGGTTCTGGATCAGAGTCATAATCTGCATCTGATTTAGAGGCTTTCACTTTGGCCACCAGCGATCGCTTTGAGTGGCAGTCAGTAGTGTTATGCCAAGGGCTCTTATGGAAGTCGCACCACTTCCCGATATATTTCTTTGTATTTTTTGGTGTCCTTCTTTGCTTGCGGCTTGGATTGTTTTTTCAAATACTGTCCATATTTTCTCTGTCCTTTTATCGGTGGGTTGGATCTGCCCTTTCCTAGCTTTTGTTGTGAGGGGTTCCCAGGCCCAAATTGCCGCATCTTTTGTTTGAGCTTCTGCTCGATTTTGATGGCATATCGGTAGGCCACGCCCAAGGATGAGATGTCCTAAAATTCCATTTTTGTCTGGATGTATCTATGTAGAGCACTATGATACTTGAGAACCATATGTCACTCCAAATCTTTGATACCAAACTTGGTGCACAAGGTATGGAAGATATTTGTGAAATCTGGCACTGCTTGGTCTCTTTCTTGCCACAGTGTGGTCCATTTGGTATACAGGTCGTCATAACTTCCGACAAGGTAGTATTGTTCCTTTATAGCATCCCTGAAGGATTCCTAGGTGGCCATGAATAAAAATAATGAGGTTTCCTCTGTTTCCTTTTGCTCACAGAAAGTTTCCCACCAATCTTTGACATGGGGAACAACTTTGAGGAGCGCAAAAGTAATCTTTTCTTTATTCAAAAAGTTATGGATAGAAAAATACCCTTCTAGTAGATTCAACTACTTGTCTACAACATCTACATCTATCTGACCTTCAGTTATAGGAATATCAAAGTTTATTTGTACCTTGAAGGGGGCGACAACTACGTTCGAAGAAGATGCGTCCCCTGTTGGTAGCCACCGAAAGATTTGCGCAAAACTATCCATCATCTCATTCCTCTATTGCGTGAGGGATTCCTCAATCAATAGTTTGAAAGGATATCCTATCCCATCATATTTATTTTCTCTTGCCATGGGAGGTCGCTTGGGCGTGCGATAGCTTCTTTCCTTAAGAGAAACAAGCTCGAGACCCAACTCTTTGTACTCCGACCTCGTTGGGGACATGCATTAAGACGACAAGGAGTAGATTGCTCTGATACCAATGATCTGTATTTTATGAGAAGAAAAAAATGAATACAGATTATTAACAGGTTCTTAACACAAAATAACATAGATACAGTAAAACTAGTTTTCTATTCAATAGCGAAATTAGCTGAAACTATAAAATGCAGCAGAAACAAGCTTTCTGGAATGGTGGCGGCTTATCTATGAGAAGATATGTGACGGAAGCATGCATTCAAAAGAAGAAAATTAGAATGAGGCTTTGAAGGCCCTTTTACAATAAGAAAGAATGCCCAAAATCCTAGACATCTAAAAACCTAACCCTAGGAGATGAAGCGCCAAAAGTCATGTGGGCCCCGTTTGGGTAAGTTAGTACATCAACTTCCCGAGGTTGTAACTTTTGCATACGATCTCTGTTTTAGGCATGTGATAGCCTTTTGGAAAGGTATTGTTAAGGAGATTCATTTTGGGGGATTAGTTATGACTTCAACTCTCATTGAGGATCTCAATCCCCAAAACCCTTCGTTTAGGCCCTCAAAATGGCCCCGAAAGTTAAAACTGCTAAAAATAGTAAATTGCCAAAATTGTCATAAAACTGTTTTGAGCCAGTTGGAAAAGGTGGGTGGCCACCGATATCCATATGGATCAATATTTCACAAATATTTTCCATACCCTACACACTAAATTGGGTATCCAATAATCTGAGCGTCATTTCATTCTCAAATGCCACGGTTATTTGCATAGATACATTCAAACAGAAATGGAGTTCTTGGACATGGCCTCATTGGGAATGGATTATATGTATACTGTCAAGATCGAGCAGAAATTTAATAAAAAATGATGAGAGTTTGGATCTACAAACCCTTCACATACGATGCAGGGAAAAGGAAAACCCAACCCACACAACAAAGGACCAAGTCGATATGACCACCCTCAGTATAACCAGTCCAAGTCACAACACAAGAAGGGCAATGAGAAGAAAAATAAGGACACGGGAAAATGGTGTGAGTCCCATAAAATTCCTTGGCACAAAACTGAATAATGTCACTCCAAGCAGTACCTCGTGCTCAAGATGAAGGATTCTAAGTCAGAGGTCGATTCTGATTCTGAGTCAAATCCTAAAGGAGGGAAGCAAATTATCAATGTTGAACCCAGTGCCACTATCACTACTACCAAATTTTAGTCAAGTGAACCAAAAGAACCAGAGGAAGGGGAATTCCTCTTTCACTCGTAGATGTGGGTCAAGGGGGCTCCGATTCATTTCATTGTCAATAGCGGTATTCAAAAGAACCTTATTTCAGCAGAGGTCGTCAAATAGTTGGAACTGCCAATGACATTGCACCTGTAGCCCTACACCATCGGTTGGCTTAGCCAAGGAAGAGATCTTCGTGTTAGCCCACAATGTCATCTTCCCTATGACATCAATCCTTTCAATGATGAGGTACTGTGTGATATTTCTCCCCTTGAAGTTTGTGATGTTATTTTAGGAAAACCATATTTGTGGAAGCGTCATGTTGTGTATGAGTCTAGACCCCGTAGTGTTATTATTACTTTGGGTAGAAAATTGTACAAGAGTCCAGAGGTAGTGTCTCCTACTGCTATTTCTTTAATCTTTGCTAAGAAATGCAGTAAGGTCATTTCACATATGTGGAAGTTTGTCTTCTTTGTGATCCATTCTCATAGTAAGAAGAAGGTCACTGCCACATCTGTGGCCTCTACAAATTGCCTCTCTTTATAGCAGAAACAATTGGATGAGATCGTGGAAGAATACAGGGAAATCTTCTCCTCACCTACAGGGGTACCAACATATTTCCAAGTCAAACATCCAATTGATATTCCCCCCGACACACCTCTACCGAATGGACTGGTCTATCAGTGCACGCTGATGGAGAATGATGAAATCAAGCATCGGATCCAAGAGCTTCTTCAAAAGGGGAACATCATACCCATCTCCTCCCCTTTTGGAAGACCGATTGTACTGGTGCAGAATAAGGACAGGACTTGGCGACTCTGCATTGATTACAAATCTTTAAATAAAATCACAGTCAGGAACTGCTACCCCATTCTTAGGATTGATGACCTTCTTGACCAACTCAAGGGGGGGAAATTTCTTCAGCAATATTGACCTAAATTTTGGCTACCACCAAGTTTCCATCAAACCAATTGATATATGGAATACAACCTTCAAGTCTAAAGAAGGTCTCTACGAATGGCTAGTCATGCCCTTTGGCTTAACAAATGTACCAACCACTTTCATGAGGTTGACAGATGATGTATTGAGACCCTTTTCCAACTCTTTTGTGGTAGTATATTTGGATGACATCCTCATCTTTAGCAGAACATGGGAGGAGCACATGTGACATATTCAACAGGTTTTGAGCACTCTGCGGCAACACAAGCTTTATGCCAACTTGGAAAAATTCTTTTTTGGCATGAAAAAGGTCCAATAATTGGCTACATTTTTTATGATCATGGGGTACATGTTGATCCATCTAAGATCCAAGTCATCTGTGATTGGCTAGCCCCAACCACACTGACCGAGCTTCTAATCTTTTTGGGACTAGCCAACTTCTACCAATGGTTTGTGTTGGGATTCTCCCATATTGCATGGGCCCTCATGCAGGTGACCAAGGGCGGTGGTAGGTCCAATTTCATGTGGGGGAAACAACATCAATGAGAATTCAATGATATGAATCATCACTTATTATTAGCTCCAGTACTCTCCTTTCCCGATCTGCAACAACCATTCGAGATTGAGACTAATGCATCTGACTGTGATGTGGGAGCAGTTCTCACTCAATGTGCATTCGGTGGCATACCATAGTGAGACACTCTCCAATAATGTTCATAAATACCACACCTATGACAAGGAAATGTATTCCATTGTACAAGCCTGTCGTCAATGGAAAAATTACATTCTAGGGAAAAAGATGATTATACACACTGATCACAAGCCTCTATAGTTCATACAGACATGGGAGAAATTGCAGAACGACCGCCATCAGAAGTGGTCCACCTACCTACAGTAGCTCCATCTCAACATCAATTATAAGACATGTATCTCCAATCATGTCATTAACTACCTCAGTTGGCCTCCAATGGCTTCACTCACCACTGTGCTCCATTCCTGTGGCCCTGAAGCATCTGAGTGGCCCCAACTTTATCAGCAAGATCTAGAATTTTCCACCACATATCAACTCTTGGGTATAGGTGCAACTATCATTGATTTTCACATTCAGGATGAACTCTTATGCCACCAGGCCATCTTTGTATTCCTACAAGTGAGTGTGCAAATATGATTTGGGAATCCCACTATAGTTGCGTGGCTAGACATTTTGGCATAGAGAAAATTGTGGTCGTTCTTCAGAAACATTTTTATTGGCCAAAACTTCGACAGGACGTCAGCAAGTATATCATATATTTCACTGCTTGCTCCATTTCCAATCCAACCATCAAGAAGCAAGGCTTATACACCCCTCTTCCTATTCCGAAGAATCCTTGGGAATGCATCTCAATGGATTACATTTTTGGCTTGTCGTCCACCAAGCAAGGAAATGACTACATGTTTGTGGTCATTGATCGATTTTCAAAGATGGCCATCCTCACATTCTGTAAGAAGAATGTCACAACGGAAGATATTGCTAATCTCTTCTTCGAATGAGTGTGGGTCCACTTTGGGATACCACAAACCATCATCTCTGACCGAGACAATAGGTTCCTCAACACCTTTTGGTCGAGTCTATGGTATCTGTTGGACACCAAGCTCACAAAATTCACTTCTTTCCACCCCCAAAATGATGGCCAAACATAGGTCGTCAATCACATGATTGTGCACATCCTGCGCATGTACAATTTTAAGCATCCATGTACATGGGAAAAGAGTCTCCCATATGTCCAAAAAAGTTACAACAGTTCTCTCCATAGTTCCACCAGCCATATCCTTTTTTAGGTGGGTCTAGGATTCCAACCCTTGGGACCCATTGATGTTTCACTTCCTCTTGCCACCCCACAAACAGACTCTTCCCTTGATAAGTCTATAATCGAAAAATACACCATATTCATTGAGCAGATTCATCACATCCGCCAACAGGTGATCCAGGTGGATATTAGTGGCCACCCACCTTTTCCAATTGGCTAAAAACATTTTTCTGGCAATTTTGGTAATTTACTATTTTTAGCAGTTTTTCGGGTCCTGAAACTTCCAAAGCCGTTTTGAGGCCCTAAACGACATTTTTTGGGAAAATGGGGAGAAACATCGAGGTTTGTTTGATGTTTCTCACACAAAATTTGTAGCCTCGAATAGATCTTTCTAACGAGGTATTGAGTGCGTCAAACATAGATCATATGCAAAAGTTACAACCCCGAGAAGTTGATGTACTGACTTACCCAAACGAAGCCCACATGACTTTTGATGCTTCATCTCCTAGGGTTAAGTTTTTGGATGTCTAGGGTTTTTGGCATTCCTTTTTATTGTAAAAAGGCCTTTAGAGCCTCATTGTTACCATATTCTTGCGAATGAGCACAACCGTCACATCTCTTCTCAGAGATAAACTTCCACCATTCAAGCAAGCTTGTTTTCCACTGCATTTTACAGTTTTAGATTATTTCCTTATTGAATAGAAAACTAGTATTATTGTATCCCTGTTATTTTGTGTTACACACCTGTTAATAATCTGTAGTCTTTTCATTCTGGTCATAAAATCTAGATCAATGGTATCAGAGCGGTTTGCTCCTTGTCATCTTAATGCATGTTCCCAATGAGGTTGGAGTACAAAGAGTTGGGTCTCGATCTTATTTCTCTTGAGGGAAAAATCTCTCACATGCCCAAGCGACCTCTCATGGTAGGAGAAAAGAAAGATGATGGGACAGGATATCATTTCAAAATGTTGATTGAGGAATCCCTCATGCAACATAGGAACAAGATGATGGATAGTTTCATGCATATCCTTCGACAACTAACAACAAGCGACACATCTTCTTTGAGAAGAGGCGTCGCTCACTTCAAGGTACAAATAAACTTTGATATTCCTATATTTGAAGGTTAGATAGACGCAGATGCTGTAGAAAAGTGGTTGAATCTACTAGAAGGGTATTTTCCTGTCCATAACTTTTCTAATAGAGAAAATATTACTTTTGCACTCCTCAAAGTCGTTCCCCATGTCAAAGATTGGTGGGAAACTTTCTATGAGAAAAAGGAAACATAGGAAACCTCATTATTTAAAGTTGTAGCCACCTGGTAATCCTTCAGGGATGCTATTTAGGAACAATACTACCCTGCCAAAAGTTATGATGACTTGTATACTAAATGGACCACACTGCGGCAAGAAAGAGACCGAGCAGTGCCAGATTTCACAAATATCTTCCATACCTTGCGCACCAATATGGGTATCAAATATTCAGAGTGACATCTGGTTCTCAAGTATCATAGTGCTCTGCATAGATACATCTAGACTGAAATGGAATTTTTGAACATCTCATCCTTGGGCACGACCTACCGATATGCTGTCAAAATCGAGCAGAAGCTAAAAAAAAAGACACCGCAATTTGGGCCTAGGAACCCCTCACAAAAAAATCCATGAAAGGGTGGCCCCAACCCAAAGAACAAAGGACAAAGAAAATATGGACAGTATCAGGACAACTAGTCCAAGCTACAAGCAAAGAAGTACACTGGAAAGACAAAGAAAGATACCGAGAAGTGGTGTGACTTCCATAAGAGCCCTTGGAATAAAATTGTTGACTTCCTCTCAAAGAAGTCGCTGGTGGCCGAAGTGAAATCCTATGAATCATATGTGGGTTCTGACTTTGAGTCAGAACTAGAAAGGGGAATATGGATCATCGACATAGAACCTAGTGCCACCATTGCTACCACCAATCTCCAACCTGGTGAACAAAACGAGCAAGAAGAAGGAGAGAACTTCTTCCATTCATAGATGTGGGTAAAAGGAACCCCACTTCACTTCATCATTGTTAGTTGACAATGCCGTACCCACAACCCTAAACCATTGGATGGATATTCCAAGGAAGCAATCTTCGCGTTAGCCAACAATGTCGATTGTCGTACGAGATCAAAACCTTCAAAGACGAGGTATTGTGTGATGTTTCTCCTCTTGAAGTTTGTGATGTTATTTTGGGCCAACCTTATTTATGGAAATTCCATGTTGTATATGATTCTGGGCCTCGTAGTTTTATTATTAATTTGAACAGGAAATTGTACAAGATACCTGAGGTAGTCCCACTTAGTGTTATTTCCTTGATCTCTGCTAAGCAATGCAGGAAGTTCATCTCTTAGACGGGAAAGTTTTTATTATTCATTATTTTCTCTCATAATGAGTGAAATATCACAACCATATCTAGGGTATCTTTGGACTACCTCTCCACACAGTATCAGAAAGTATATAAGGTCGTGGAAGAATACTTGTATATATTCTCCTCACCTATCGGGGTACCTCTGCACTACTAGGTCAAGCACCCCATCGATCTGACCCCCGACACACCACTGACTAATGGGCCAACCTATCGTCACTCTCTATTAGAGAATGAGGATATAAAGTGACATATCCAAGAACTTCTCCACAAGGGGCGCTTCCGTCTCATCTCATCACCTTGCGGGAGCCCAATCGTGCTAGAATAGAAGAAATATGGAACCTAGTGACTCTGCATTGATTATTGGGCTCTGAATAAAATCACAATTAGAAACCGGTACCCAATTCCCCAAATCGGCAACCTCCTTTATCAATTCAAAGGGGAAAAATAATTTAGTAAGATTGATCTAAAGTCTGGCTACCACTAGGTCTCGATAGAACAAAAAGATGTATGGAAGACTGCCTTCAAGTCAAAGGAAGGACTTTTAGAATGGTTGGTCATGCCCTTTGGTTTGAAAAATGCTCTATCCACTTTCATGAGGATGATGGACGATATCCTGCAACCATTCGCCAATACTTTTGTAGTGGTGTATCTGGATGACATTCTCATTTACAACAAGACTTGGGCCGAACACTTGCAACATACTCAACAAGTTCTGCACACCCTACAACAGCACAAGCTATACGCCAACTTCGAAAAATTCTCCTTAGACATGGACAGGGTCCATTACTTGGGTTACATTCTTGATCATCATGGAATACATGTGGATCTAGCCAAGATCCAAGTCATCCGTGACTGACCAATGCCAACCACACTCACTAATCTTTGGATCTTATTTTTCCTTGCCAATTTCTATCACAGGTTCATGTTGGGATTCTCCCATATTGCATGGGCCCTCAGCCAAATAACCAGGGGTGGTGGTAAGGATAAATTTGCATGGGGTCGGTCCCAACAACAAGCGTTCGATGATTTGAAGTAGTGCTTGTGCTCAGACCCAATACTTTCACTACCATATCTGCATCAGCCCTTTAATATCGAGATATATTCTTCAGACTTTGTTGTGGGTGTCATTCTCACTTAGCATGGCCACCCCGTGGCCTATTATAGTGAGACACTATCAGATTTTGTCTGTAAGTACCCTACTTATGAAAAATAAATGTACTCCATTGTGCAAGCCTGTTGCAAGTGGATACATTACATTATTGGGAAGGAGACATTCATCCACACTAATCATAAGCCACTGTAGTTCATGCAGACATAAAGAAAATTGTAGAATGACCTCCATCAAAAGTGGTCCACATACTTGCAAAAATTCCACCTCAACATCAAGTATAAAATAGGAAGAACCAACCACATCGTTGATTGCCTCAACAAACCTCCAGTAATGACACTCACCACTGTGATAGACTCTTGAGGACATGAGACCTATGGATGGCCCTGAGACATACCCAAAATTTGCCACCACCTACCAAATGTTGGGTGTAAACGTAGTTGTCGATAATTTCCATCTTTAGGATGGGTTGTAGTGTCATTTGGGCCATATTTGTGTTCCATCAAACGAGCAAGAAAAACTGATCTAGGAATCCCACTACAGTCGGGTGGCAGGACACTTCAGCATTGGAAAGATAGTGGCAATTCTACAAAAACATTTCTACTGGTCGAAACTTCAATAGGAGGTCAGCAAGTATATTAGGTCCTCCATTGCCTATGCTATTGCAAAACCTACCACTAAGAAATAGGGCCTGTACACTCCTCTTCCTACTCTTGACAGGCCATGGGAATCCATCTCAATGGACTACATGTCGGGACTCTCGTCCACCAAGTGGGGAAATGAATGTGTTTTCGTGGTTGTTGATCAATTTCTAAGATGGCGATTTTGGTTTCTTGCAAGAAGAGCATCACAACAGAGGCCACTACCAAGATCTTCTTTGAACGAGTCTGGGTACATTTTTGAATCCCACAAACCATTATCTTAGATAAGGACAGTCGAGTTCTCAGCACATTCTGGTCGAGCCTCTGGTCATTGTTGGACACCAAGCTCACAAAATCCACAACCTTCCACCCCAAAACAGATGGCCAAACCGAGGTCGTAAATCGAATGATTATGCACATCATTTGCATGTATAATTCCAAGTGCCCTTGCACATGGGATGAGATTCTTCCCTATGTCAAGCATAGATACAACTGATCCCTACATAGCTCAACCAACCACATCCCCTTTTAGGTGGGGTTGGGATTCCAACCATTGGGTCCCATAGATGTTGCACTTCCCCTTGCGTTCACCTTGACCGACTCATCTCCTGCTCCAATTGAAGCTGAAAAAGACAGCCAGTTCATTGAGAGGATCTAGAACATCTGCCAATAGGTTCAGGATATCCTACAAAATTCCAATGACAAGTACAAGAAACAACATGATCAACATCGGGTGCCACATAAGTTTCAGGTGGGCGACAAAGTTTGGTTTCACTTGTAGAAAGAACGCCTTACAAGACCCCATCAGAAGATTCACCCACTCCGTTATGGGTTGTACACCATCACCAAGGTTTTGGGGTATAATTGTTTTGAGCTCAACATTCCTCCTTTCCTTATCTTGCACCCAGTGTTCAATGTGGATCTCCTTTGCCCTTATTTCCCACCATTATTGGACACCTCAGAAGTAGAAGAACAAATGACACCAATAGAGCTCGACCCCGACTATATACAACAGGAATCTTGTGATCATATTGTGGACACACATATCAAGGGCACTCGACAGCTAAGGATCCAACTTTATCAAGTCATCAAAGCAGAGGAACTCCTGCACCAAGGCAAGTAGCTCACTCGAGGCCAAATTCAACAGAAATTTCCTCATATGATGGGGAAACTCAATGCAATGGAGACCATTGCTTCCTAAGGAGGGTGGATTGGTCCAGGTGTATATCAGTGACCACCCACCTTTTCCAATTGCCTCAAAACAATTTTCTAGCAATTTTAGTAATATACTATTTTTAGCAGTTTTTCAGGTCCTGAAACTTCCAGAGCTGTTTTAAGGCCCTAAACGACATTTTTTGGGAAAATGGGGAGAAACATCAAAGGCACTTCCATGTTGCTCACTCAAAAGTTGTAGTCCTTGGATAGATTTTTCTAATGAGGTATTGAGCACATCAAACAAAGATTGTATGAAAAAGTTACGACCCCGGGAAGTTGATGTACTGACTTACCCAAACGGGGCCCACATGAATTTTGGCGCTTCATCTCCTAGGGTTAGGTTTTTGGATGTCTAGGGTTTTTAACATTCCTGTTTATTTTAAAAATTCCTTCAGAGCCTCATTGTAACCATCTTATTGCAAATGAGTGCAACTGTCACATCTCTTCTCAGGGATAAGCCACCACCATTCCAACAATCTTGTTTTTCGTTGCATTTTATAGTTTCAACTTATTTCCTTATTGAATAGAAAACCATTTTTACTGCATCTCTATTATTTTGTGTTAAGCATCTCTTAATAATTTGTATTCATTTAGTTCTTCTCATAAAATCTAGATCAATAGGTCCAGGAGATTTTGCAGAAATCCAATTCTAAGTACAAGCAGCGCCATGATCAACATAGGGCACCACACCAATTTCAGGTTGGTGAAAATTTTTGATTACATTTTCAAAACGAGCATCTCACTGGGCCCCATCATGAGCTTCTCCCACTTCATTATGGGCCTTACACTATCACCAAGGCTGTGGTTAGAAATGATTTTGAGCTCAACACTCCACCCTTCCTTGTTTACATCTAGTATTCAATGTGGACCTCCTTCGACCATATTTTCCCCTATTATTGGACATATCCGAGATCGCAGAACAACTAACACCAACAGAGCTCAACCTTTACTACATGGAACAAGAATCCATTGATCATATAGTGGACACACAGGTCAAGGGAACTCTCCAGTAGTGGATCCAACTTTATTGGGTTGTCAAGGCAGGGAAACGCTTACACCAAGGAAAGTGGCTCACCCGGGGCCAAATCCAATAAAATTTTCCTCACCAGATGGAGGAAATCAATGCAATGGATACCATTGCTTCCTAATGGGGGAGGATTGATCTAGGTGGATATTGGTGGCCACCCACCTATTCCAACTAGCTCCTCGTGTCCATTTTTGGTTCAACACATTCTTCTTTACTTCTTTGTAATTGTGGGTTCTACACTTTTGGGGTTGTCTGAAGACCCACACATCCTCCAGGTGGATATGAGTGGCCTCTTGCCTAATCCAACTGGTTTATTTTGTATGTTTTCATGTCAACACATCTTTTTGTACTTCCAAGGTCGTTTTGGGGCCCTAAACGTTGTTTTTTTGGCTCGCCATAATCAAACTATAGACATAGTCAAAGTTTGATGAAACAATGTGTAGTTCTATGAAAGACCTTTCCAACGGGCTATCACGCTCCTAAAATGGAGGTCGTATGAAAAATTTACAACCCTTGGAAGTTGAGGTACCAAATTACACCAACTTACCCATAGGGACCACATGACTTTTGGCGTTTCACCTTTTATGGTTAGGTTTTTGGATGTCCAGGGTTTTGACATTCATGAGTAATATAAAAAATGCCTTTGGATCCTCATTGTAATCCATTCTTCTTAGACAAATGTGCATAGAAACCACATATCTTCTCAGAGATAACTACCACCATTCGAGCACGTGTTTCAATTCTGTAGTTTTACAGTTTCAGCCTATTTCATTATTTTATAGAAGATATTGTTCACTAGATATTTGTGTTATTCTTCATATCTCTATGTTTACTGTATTCAGTCTATTAATCAATTCGTTCCGCTCCTAAATCTAGATCAACATGGATTTTCAGTTTGTCATCCCTAATTTCTTCAATATCTCGACTGTATATTTTCCTTGACTCAGGAAAATATCATCAGTCCTCGGACATACTTATATTCCCAAGAAGTAGTTCATCATACCAAGGTCCTTCATCTCGAATTCATAAGTCAATTCACACTTACACTCATCAATAATACTTTTTGAACCAATGAGGAATAAGTCATCAACATACAAGACCAAAATCAGGCACTCGTCACCAACAATGTGGTAGTATAGGTTAGGATTAACAATAATCTTGTTGAATCCCAAACTCATCAAGTATCCATAAATCTTCTCATACTACACATGAGATGCCTTCTTTATCGCATACAGGGATTTCTTCAACCTGCATACATGCGACTCCTTCTCATGTGTCACGAATCCATCTCGCTATTCGATGTAAACTTCTTCCTCAATCTCACCATTGAGAAAGGTTGTATTTACATCCATCTGATGTAGTCTCAAACCCATGGATGCAGCTAGGGAAATGATCGTATGGATGGAAGTGTATCTGTAAACATAAGAAAATGTCTTCTCATAATCTATTCCCTCCACCTAAGAGAATCCTCTAGCCACAAATCTCACTTTGTACTTCTCGACACTTCCATCAGTTGCATGTTTGATCATACAGATCCACTTGGAATTTACTACAAACTTCCCTTTCGGTATTGGAACAATATCCCACACATCATTCTTCATGATGAATTGATACTCTTCATTCATGGCATCTTGCAAAACCTATTGAACTATTGCTTCTCCATGACAAGAAGGCTCAATATCAATGATGTGGCTCATAACTCAAACATAGCTTGAAAATATCTGTGGTTTCTTTCTTTCTCAGAATGTACAACACAGAGATGCATGTCCCTTTGCCTCCTGCAGAGTATATCAAGCGCAAGCATGCCTCTTATGTCCTACCACAATGTCTCTCATAACATATACTAGAGCTATGCGATCAACTAGATCAATAATTGTCTCCCTCTGAACTAATCAAGACGTAGAAGGTGTTGTCTCTTCATTCTTCTCATTGTCAATATCCATCTGAGAAGATATGGATCTTCGAAAGGCTATCTCTTCCTCAAAGGTGACATCTCTGCTAACCTCGATCTATCTCTGACTAGGGATGTATATCCAATATGCATTCAAAGATTCATTGTACCCAAAAAATGTACTATTTATTCCTGAAGGTTCTAGCTTGGTCCTCTTCTCCTTGGGTACATGAATCTATACTAGACACCCAAATATTCTGAAGTGTCCAACCTCATGCTTCACTACGGTGAAAGTTTCTTCAGGAGTCATGTTCTTCAGAATATGATGAGGAATCATGTTCTGAACATACACATCTCTCATGGATGCCTCTTGCCACAAAATCATAGGTAGATTCTGATCATGTATCATCGCTTTGGTTGCCTCCAAGCGTTAAAGGTTATCTACTTGGCATTCTTGTTATCATTTGAGTGTTGAGTTCTGCCTATATTTCCTTCATCTCTGTTATGTTACAAGATTGTGGACAACTGAAACAAAGACATTATAATGAGTGTTAATATCTGAAGTTTTCCTTGTTGGTGATTTGCACACATAATCCTGAATATATCCCCTAACAAATCGATGCAATGTATTAATGAGTGACTTGGTCTTAAAAGATAACTACCTAAGGGTTTCAACACATTTTATGTGCAAAGTTATGGGCTCTTTCCAGATATTAATGGTAACATTATTAATGCATGGTCTAATACACTTGAATGGTTAAGTACTCCACTGCTTGTGCACTTTACTTATATAGTCACATTGATGTTGATTGTTGCTAGAAGTTGGATTTTCTACTTCACTCTTCATTGTGCCCTTTATCTCTGATTTTTTTAGATAGTGATGATCTGTCCTAAATACATGGTACATGTTCTTTGAGTACTTGTAAATTTCTTGATTCTTAAGCATTGTAGATGCATCAAACAATTTTATTTTCTTGGGTCACCTTGAACACTAATTTCAAATAATGATAAATCTTCCCTAAGACTCTTCCATTGTAATATGTTTTGAGTAACTGATGGAAAGTGTATCTTGATTGCTGGAAATTTTATGGTGTTTCTTGAGCATCATTGGCAGATGAATCTCACATCCTAAATACTTGTTCTCATGGTCAAGATAACACAATAGTAATCTATGTTGAATAACATAATTCAAAACACTTTGGATGGTATTACTTTGTTTCCCTAAATGCTAATGTTGATACTTGGGGTTTGAACCTTTTGACACTTAAGAACGGTACTACAATAAATCTTATCACCATCCTTCACAACATTGATAATCTTCACATTCTCCTAGTTGAATTTATGGTTTATGGCATAAATCTGATGATAATCTACTGTGGTTAAATATTGACACTAAATAAAATAAGTGGGATTGGTTAGAGATTACTCAATATCACATGCATTTACTCATTCTTATATTTATAGTTCTACTAAATTTTCCTTTTCCTTGGTCTTTTCCAGCAAGACCAACACTTTTTTTTTATCCCTAGATTCAAGCCAACTTTATTTTTACAAATTTATTTCAATCCCATATATGGGTATGAGGGTGGGGTGGGGTCTCCCACAACTACACCAATGGAAATGCTCCTCTCCACATATTACAACCCTTTCATATAGTTTAGTGGCCATCTCTTTAAACATATGCAATTCTTATTTCAACCCAAGGGGTCTCCTTTTGGGTTGCAATGAGATCATTTACTAGCTTGTGTTTCCTCCTTTTGTGAGCTCTAATGCCTCTTGCAAAGGCATGGTATCCCCTACATGGTCCCTGTAATGATACAAACTTGCTTGGCTCTATGTCCAGGGCACTTGAGGTATCCTTTCTCAATAGTTATATTACATTGGTCCTATATATTAACAACCCCTCACTCCTCTAGAAGATTCCCATCCTCTTGTAGCATACAAATAGAAAATTCCACCTATATTTTTTGGGGGCTTAAGATTGGTAATTGAAAATTGGCATAATGGAAATACCTTGAATGGAATTTGTTCAATAGATGTGTCAAAAACAAGCTAGTTCACAAAATTTGTCACTTGGGGGCCATATTCAAAGTCTACACCACCAGTGAAAAAACATTGTTTTGCTTTCGATTCCAAAGGTTTAGTGGAGCCATCTAAGGAACTACAATCACATTCAATTCCTACAAGTCAACCCAAGCCCCATGGAAATGTTCACTCTACACCCTCAAACCTAAAGTGTGAGGCTTATGACTAAGGTATCTATACATTTATAAGACGATTTAATTTGTTTGGATCCTATATGTATACATTTCACATATTTTTCTTTAGTTTGCTTCCCAATTTTAATCTTAATGCATGGTATGATATTCACTTCTCAACACGACTTTATATGAGATTTATTCTTATTAAGTTTATTATTTTCATGTGTAATACCTTTTGACATTCCCCTTTTCCTGATTCAGGGGTATGCTAGTTAGGATTGCTCTAATTTTCCATTTTTACAACATGGCACAATGTATTACCCTCTGAGCATTTTCAGATAATGTTTTCAGCAATCCTTACCATGGTCAAAGATGTATTGGTACATTTTAAGGGACATACTATGATTCATTCTAAAATGAATGGTAATGTGTGGGATGGGTAGAATATATAGATATGCAGTATAAGTGAAAAATAAGATAGGAATTAAGTGAATATGCTTCCAATTTTGTTTTACATCATCTCAATGTCTAGAGTTTTTTACCAGTAGTTATACAAAGTAGATCTGTTTTATGTAGATAAAAAACAATTGTGTTTCCACCCTGATGTATCACTAAAGCTATCTTCAAACCATTCAAAAATAGAAAGAGCTAGAAGAGAATGCTAGAAGCATCCTTGCATCTATAATTGTACCAAGAAGAACACCACAGACCATAGTAGTTACTACATATAATTTGGGTTTTTGAAGGTAATAATTAATTTTAAATTTATTGGCAAACAGGTCACAACCTACAAGTTTGACAAATTGTGATAGATAACTCATGTCTCATCATATGATGGAAGAAGGAATAATTGAAAGTACCAGTTAGTCCATGTGTTGAGACTACAAAAGTGTGGGTTATTTTTTACCTTCCCAAAAATGACAAGGAAGCCACTATGGGTAGAATGGAGTACTAAGAAGCCCCATCTAGACTAGTGTGACTTATACACAGTGTCATGTTCTAAAAAGAGAGTTAAATTGTCAATTATTGGCAACTATGGGCAACAATTGCTTTGATATTGTTCCTATCTAGAACATTATATTTCTTCATATTGGGCATTTGATTGTCTACTCAAGAAAACTTTAAGGAAATTTGTCCGTTGTTTCTTCAACCTAGCAACCTATATTTTTCTAGAGGGTAAAAATTTAATCAAAGAAATTTGAGAAAAAAAATTGTTATTCACCTTTTCTACTTCATGAACAATCCCCTGCCTTCTATTTGTCTACTCATTCCATGAGATTATTAAAAAATAATAAGATATTGTAGTCATATGGATTTTCAATGGGGAAATGAAAGGAATTTCCCATGTTCCACTACATGGAGGGATCACCCATCTTCTGTGTAACATTCAGTCCAATATTTTCAAGTGTGGCTATGAAGGTGAATTGTACTCTATCCTCTTGGATACAACCAAATACAAAAGTTGCAGCGAGAAGTGTGTAAACCTAAAGGTTGGGAGTGGGTG
>ML836559.1:0-24739 GCA_009831015.1 Picea engelmannii | reverse complement strand
GTTTAATGGTGCCGTGATTAATTATCCTACTTATGATAAGGAATTATATGCATTGGTTCAAAGTGTTAAAAAATGGAAGCATTATTTGTTGGGAAAAGAAACCATTATTCACACCGATCATCAACCTTTGCAATACTTACAATCATAGACAAAGCTACATCAAGCTAGGCACTTCAGATGGATGGGTTTTCTTCAATAGTTTCATTTGGTTATCAGGTATAAGAAGGGTATTTTTAACAAAGTTGTTGATATGATTTCAAGGCCTATTATTAGTGCTTTAGTTATTCTTAAGCAGAGTCCTATAATGCATGGAAGTTATGTGGAGCAATATGCTTTAGATACTGACTTTAAGGAAGTGTATGAAACTTTGTGCCACTCTAACCATGTTGAAGAATTGGATTATCATGTGCATAATAATCTCTTGTATCATCTTGGCAAGTTGTGTATTCTGCAGGGGGAAAGAATCAACATCATAAGGGAAGTGCATTCTTCTCTTATTGCTGGTCATTTTGGTGTAAGTAAGACAGTGGCTAATTTGCAAATATACTGCTACTGGCCTAAGATGAATGAAAGTGTTTTGTGATATGTTTGAGGATTTTTGTTGTGTGCTATAAGTAAACCTAGCAATCGAAAGTTGGGTTTGTACACTCCACTTTCAGTTCCTTCTCGACCTTGGGAAAGTATTTCCATGGATTTTGTTTGTGGTTTGCCTATGTCGAGACGAGGTCATGATTATCTTTATGTTGTGGTTGATTGATTTAGAAAAATGTGTATTTTGGTGCCTTGTACAAAGCAGGTAATGACAGAACAAATGGCACAGTTGTTCTTTCAAAATGTTTGGGTACATTTTCGATTGCCTAAGTCCATTATTTCTGATCGGGATTCTCGATTTGTTGGAAGTTTTTGGTCGAGTTTATGGGCACTCATGGACACTAAACTTAAAAAGAGCACATATTTTCATCCACAGACAGATGGTCAGACAGAGGTGGTAAATCGTACAGTGGTTCATCTTCTTCGTGCTTATTGCAGCAAGCATCCTAAACTTTGGGATGAACATTTACACTACATTCAGCATGCGTACAATCGAGCTAAGCACTCTTCGACTCAAACGTTGCCATTTGAAGCATGTTTTGGCTATTTTCCCAAGTCACCTTTAGATTTTATCTTTGGGAAAGATATTGTTGTCGATGGTCAATATGACATTGATAGGGAAGAGAAGTTCATTGAACAAATTCAGTCAATACATCAGGTGGTGCAAGAGAAATTGGAAAAGAGTCAGGCCAAGTACAAAACGAAACATGACAAGCATCGTGTTGATCACAGTTTCCAAGTTGGAGATGAAGTTTGGCTTTACATCAGCAAGGAGAGGCTTAAAGGAGAAGGTAAAAAGTTGAAACCAATTTGATATGGTCCTTTCAAGATTGTCGACAAGATTGGTAACAATGCTTTTCGTTTAGATTTACCTCCCTATATGCAGATGTATGCAGTTGTTAATGTTGATAATTTGAAGTTGTATGAGCCTCCATTGATTGATGATCAAGGAGAGCATGTTTAGATTCCTTCCATAGATGATTTTTATCCAGAATATCTAACAGAACTACAGGAAGACACCATCCTTGACAGGAGGATGCGAACTTCAAAACGAGGAAATGTGGAGTATTTGCAAGTTGGTCTTAAAGGGACAAATCCAAGCAAGGGCAAGTGGATTGAGGTTGGAAGGGTGAGGGAACTTTACCCTCATCTTCACATAGACTGAAAATAGTCTTTTGGAGGTCCAAAAGCTTCCCAATGGGGAGGTGTGATCAGGGGATCAAATTTTGCTCAAAATTTCAAAGTGCTCGGAATGCGACGAAGCCAGTGCCATTGCGTCCGTCTTGTCTTCCTAATTCTGGCAGTATATTTACTTTGTCAAACAGGTTCCATATGGAGAATATATCGTGTTTTGTTCGTCAAGTCAAATAAGCAAAAATTTTGGTGCTGACTGTCCAGTCCGTACAGTCCGTACAGTCTGACGTGGCAGGACCGTACAAACCATACGGATGACGTGGAAACATTTGGTTGGTTGACAGTTGTCGAATCAGGAAGTGACACATGTCCTTTGGTGGCAAATGGTATGAGAACATGTGGCCCAATCTGTGGGCGTCACCTGTCACTCGTTGTTTGGATAGTGGTTATTATTGTTGTTTGTAAAATGTATGGAGTCTGTGGGGTTCAACCCCCGGACCTCCCCACCGCACAAACACTTATAAAAACTCCGATAACCAATCGGGCTACCGCTCATACCTTGATATATATATGTTTTGGGTTATATTTAAAGCCGCTTGTTGGTATAGTTGGGGCCGCGACCGGGCCGGGCCTAGCCTAGCCATTGGTCGCGCGTTTTTCATATATATGTGACCATGAGTATATACATTGGCACACGCGCATTTTGTAATATGGTTTCAATGGTTTTAATATGGTTCCAACAATTGTAATATGGTTCCAACGGTTATATGGATGGAGCCCCATTTCTTTTAGTGCGCGGTTCTATGACTCATACGCCCAGGTGCCTAGGTGGTTAGGGGCTGGTGCACCCTTAACCGTCCTACGTTTTGCACTGTTGGCACGGTTGCGCTCGGTGCTGGGTTTTCACGCTTTAAATTACATGTGAGCCAGGTTCAAACAAGAAGGGGTGCAATTTGTAGATGCAGAGACAACAAGCTTGAAGAGGGAGACTTCCAAGAGGCCTAACTTCTTCGTTTTTCGACCGATTGAGGTGCCAAAAGAGCCCAAACAGGGGGTTTTGGACACTCTGAAGCCATTGGAGCAGTCAGTTTGTCAGTTTGAGCATTGTAAGACATGTTTTTGAGCACTTTGAGCAATTAATAATAATGATCCATTGGAAGCTGGACCAGGAGATGTAGCCCAAGAGAGGGGTGAACTCCTTTATCAAATTGTTGTGTTTATGTGCTTATGTTCAATGATTATGTTGTTGTCTATGTGTAAATTTGCATAAGTAATACTTTAATTTATGTGTTGCAAACTGATCCATTTGCTTTAAACACATAACATTTACTTGCAATAATTCTCAAGTTTTTCAAGTCTTCTTCAATTTTAGATCATTGAGAGGAGAGGATACGAGAAGTAGCACTTGGGAACATTTCTTGAGGAAAGGAGGGTGCACAAGCTTGATAGTTTGGGGAGGAAGCCATTTCTTGAGTGGGCATTTCTTGGAGAGGTCTTCCATCGAGTCTTAGCCATTTATAGGAGGAAAGCGCATGCTTGTGGAGGAAGGCACATTTACTAGAGGAGGGGCACACTTTTGTGAGGAGGGAACACTTCTAGTAGACGAGGCTTCATCCATTGGTTGTAGGATCACTCATATGGTTGAGTCTTTCTCTAGATCTATAGAGGGAGTCTTTATGAGTGAGGGTATAATATTCTAGGAGGAGGGTGCACATGCTAGAGGAGGTTGCACTCTAGATTTTTGAAGGCACATCTATCCATGGAGAGTCTCCTATCTTTAGGAGAGTCCTCTTTCATTCACTTATGTGAATTCTTATGAGTAGAGGGTGAAAGTGTGAAGGAGGGTGCACCATTTGGAGTTTTTTCTTGAGGAGGGGGCGCACTTGAGGAGAGGGGCACACTATCTCTTTGTGGGTGGTTATATTGAGAGGAGGGAGATACTACAAAGGCAAGGAAAAATAAAATGAAAGGTTAAGGGCTGCAAAGGAAAATTCAAATCAAAGGTATCAGGAAAATACAAATTCAAGAAAAGGAAGAAAGACACACCAAGGCAAGGGTCACCTTACTTCAAAAGGCTAGCAGGGAGGTCTTCAAGGAACTCCAAGGCATACGGGAATGGTTTCTAATGTATCAGGTTCACTTGTATATGTTTCCTATGTTGCACATTTTTCTTTGACACCTTCTATATATATCTTCTCCAAACTGGGTTTCCCCATGGGGAGTTTTTCCAGGGTCATGTTGACCAAAAATATATGTGTCAATTTCATGCATTCTTAGAAGTGTAGATCAACATTTTAAAGTTAAAATATCTATAGGTAGTTTTATTTGTTTTGATGTGTATTGCATGTGCTAATATTGAGAAAAGAAAACAGTTGCAAGGGCACCTCAAAAGGACACTTAAGCATCAAAATATTGAGTTGAAAGTTGGTGACTATTTGTTGTCCTAAAACATCAGCAAGCGATAGGCATATAGTTGAAACTTAGAGCCAAAATTAAGGTCATAGACATACCTTAGTTGGAATCCTCATAGGACCTCAGAAAATTTGTTGAAATATTGTAACTGCAGAGAGTATTCTTATTATTATTTATATATTATTCATAGGATCAATCCCCATTGTGGATTGATCATGTCGGTTATTATAATAGGACCAAATCCCATTTTGCAGATTGGTCAAAAGACAATTGTAATAGGAAAAATAAGAATTTGGCCCCAAAAATTAATAAAGAGACCCATAAATATAATAAAGGTGGGTTTACCCACCCAATTGGAGAAGTCAACCCTACCAGTGAAGAGACACTTCACACGTGCCAGACTTGTATAAATAAAGGAGGCTAGCACCTCACTTGGATCTAACTCACTTGCTCAGTTTGAGAGACATGTTCTGATCTATTACTAACAAAGGAGAGAGAGAGTGGTGCATATCTTGGAGAGGACTTTCTATTTTAGCATAGAGATCTCTTGGCATTGTATTGGCTATCAATATTAAGGAAGTTTTGTTGGGTTTTCTTCCCCTAGAGGGTTTCCCAGGATAAATGTTGTGTCTCTTGTGATTGTGTATTTCTCAGTGATCTTGGATTATACTATTGTTATCTAATGAAATGAAAACATCTATAATAATGGCTTAAACATTAACATGGAATCAGAGCCAAGATGAAGGAAGCATCTTTCACAAGAGAAAAACGTCATTGTTGCAATACCTGCAAATTAGGGTTTTTCAAAAGTGAATCTTTTTAGCCCTAAAACTATCTAGAAAGTTGTGCCCTCCCCTAAGGATCAATTTGGCATCATCAGTGCACCTTTTTAGTGGTTGGATCTCCCGGAAAGTGAAACCCTAGTTTCACAAAGTATCAGAAGTACCAGAAATACCAGAGTACCAGAGGTACCAAAAGCACCAGTCCAGAAATCCGCAAATAAGATTTGAAGTAGCAAAAGTTGTATTTTCTCAGATCCAAACACACCAGGTACCTCGCCTCAACCAAGCACATCTCCTGGTAAGTTCAGTTTTTTATTTTGAGCATTTTCATTTTTCGGTCATTTTCCTAGCTCCAGGTAAATATGTCTGCGAGCATTAAGCTTGTTGACAAGTTAGAAGGAGTGGAAAACTTCCATGACTGGAAGTGTAGGATTGGTCTCATTCTTGAAGAGAATGACTTAGCAATATTCATCAAACAAGAATTACCAGAACCCGAAGATGTTGCAGAAAAGGAAAAGCATCAAAAGGACACAATAAGGGCCAAAAGAATCTTTACAGATTCAATCAAAGACCATCTGACCCCTTATGTTTCATCTAAGAATACCCCGAAAGAAATGTTTGATGCCTTGAATAGACTATATGAAGGAAAGAACATAAACTGGAAGATGAATCTCAGAACCCAACTGAAGAATACAAGGATGTAGAAAGGAGAAATGATTCAGGAATATTTCTCCAGAATCTCAGAATTCAAAGAACAACTAGAAGCTATTGGAGATACCATAGATGAAGACGAACTTATAATGACGGCCCTAAATGGTCTCAGAAGACCTTGGGATGATTTCATCCAGACGATATGTACCAGAAAGGAGAAACTAAACTTCGACAACCTATGGGAATAATGCATCCAAGAAGAAACAAGAGTAGCGAATCGGGAAGCGTTACTAGCCAAGGATGATGATCAATCCCTAGCTACTCACACCAAAGGAGGAAGGAAGAAACCCTACTTCCAAAAGGAGACTCATAAAGAGCCTCAACAATCAAATAAATTCAATCATAAAGAATCTCATCCAAGGAGATTTCAGAAGAAAGGACAACGAAAGGAAAGAAACTACTCATCTGTACAATGCTATCATTGTGACAAGATGGGACACATTGCAAAGTTTTGTCTAGCAAAACGAGAAGAATACAAGAGAAAACAAAAGAGGCTTCATGCCCATGTAGCCAAAGATTAAGAGCCACCCACGAAGATGATGAGAGAGGAGATCAAAGACCATGTGTTGATCTCATCCCTCTCAGGATCTGTAACACCTGGAGAGGAAACTTGGCTCATTGATAGTGGTGCATCCAAGCACATGACGGGACAAAGAAATATTCTCTCTTGTATCTCAGAGAAGAAGTTTTCTCAGAAAGTGACACTTGGTGATGATTATAAGTACCCCATCAAGGGAGTGGAGAATCAAACCATAAACTGAATTCAGGGAATTCACTAAAAATGAAGGATGTACTATATGTACCAGGCTTGAAGAAGAACCTACTCTCCATTTCATCTCTAGAGAAGAAAGGCTTCAGATTTTCCTTTATAGATGGAGAAGTTATTATGTTGGCTAAGGGAGAAACTTTAAATGAAGCAATCGTCATTGGCAATGAAGAAAATGGCTTGTATAAATTAAAGGGTCACTCAGAGGCTGCTATGACCCATGCCATTGAAAACTCATGTGAAATTTGGCATATAATATTAGCCCACATCAACTACAAGGTGATACCATACATATGCAAAGCGGTCATAGGTTTACCAGAAATCAAAGGTGACCATAAAGGCATATGCAATGGATGTGCACAAGTGAATAATATCAAGAACCCTTTTCTGAAGTGGGACAACAAGACAGAAGGAGTTCTAGAACTCATCCATTCATATGTGTGTGGCCCAATGCCATCATCTTCCATTAGTGAGTATGTATATTATGTATCATTCATTGATGATTACTCTAGTAAAACTTGGATATATTTCTTGAAGACTTAAGATGAAGTGTTCAGTAAGTTCAAGGAATTCAAAGCCTTGATAGAGGACCTTTCCGAAAGAAAAATCAAGATACTCAGGTCAGATAATGGAGGAGAATATACCTCAAAAGAGTTTGTGAACTTCTGGAAAAATGTTGGAATCAAGAGGGAACTCACTACTCCCTATAATCCCCAACAAAACAGTGTATTTGAATGGAAGAACAAAACCATACTAGAAGCTGTGAAGACTATGATCCATGATCAATATCTTCCTATGTGCTTATGGGAAAAAGTAACGATGGTAGTTTTTTATGTGCAAAACTGACTATCCCATAGTGCACTTGGGCTCAAGACGCCGGAAGAGATGTTCATCGGAAAGAAGCCATAGGTAAGCCATCTCAAAATATTTGGTTGTCCAGTGTTTATTCATACCTAAAGAAACGAGAAAGAAGATGGACCCTTCAGGAAAGAAGGGAATATTTGTGGGATACTGTGAGGTCTCCAAGGCCTTCAGAATCTATATACCATATCAACATCACATTGAGATCAGCAGGGATGTGACCTTTGATGAAGATGCAGCGCTTGAGAAATCTAAAATATTCCATCTTGAAGAGGTATATGAAGATGAACCTGTAATCCCCAATATTGCAATGAGGGAGTTCCCAGAGTTGTAGAACTAGAGAGAGAAGTCGTAACTTCCCCTGATGAGGAACTTCTAGAAGACCATGATATAGTAGAAGTACAAGAACCTCCTCAGATGACGATCCTCCATAAAAGAAAGTCAGCCTGGGCTAGAGAGCTTATTCAAGATGGAGAGAAGTACGGTGTTCCCCAAGGAACCACGAGACATATGAAAAGACCAAAGCCATTCTCCAGTTATATGGCTTTGATGTGTGACCTCCTAGAAGAGGAGCCTACCTATTTTGAAGAATCCATTCAAAGGAAAGAATGGGTAGATTCCATGATAGATGAATACCAATCCATAAAGAAAAATGAAGTATGGGAAATAGTTCCCAGACTGAAGAATAAAGATGTGGTATCCTCCAGATGGCTCTTCAAAATAAAACATGTTGTTGATGGAAGTATTGAGAAGTATAAAGCAAGATTTGTCACTCTAGGATTTTCCTAGAAAGAAGGCATTGACTATGAAGAGACATTCACTAATATGGCTAGATACACTTCGATCATGACCATCATAGCTCTTGCAGCTAAGATGAAGTGGAAGCTGCACCAGATGGATGTGAAGACAACTTTCCTAAACGGTGTCATTGAAGAGGAAGTGTATATAGAGAAGCCTCAATGATTTGAGGTTGAATATAGGAAGTCTCATGTATGCAGATTGAAGAAATCCTTATACGGATTGATGCAAGATCCTAGAGCTTGGTATGGCCGTATAGACAGTTTCTTGATGAGCTTAGGCTTTACCAAGAGTAAAGCAGACTCAAATCTCTACTTCAAAATTATGAATGATGAACCAGTAATCTTACTGCTATATGTGTATGACTTATTCTTAATTGGAGAAGAAAATCTCATTTCTAAATGTAAAAAGAGACTTGCCTCAGAATTTGAAATGAAAGACCTCTGCCTAATGCATTACTTCTTAGGTCTTGAGGTATGGCAGAGTCCTGAGAGGATCTTCCTTAACCAAGGGAAGTACATGGTCGAAATCTTAAAGAGATTCAACATGCTAGAATGCAAGCCCATGAATACACCCATGGAAGTGAAGTTGAAGCTGTTGGTCGACATGTCATCAGAATTGATTGATGCCAGACTGTATAGACAAATTATTAGATCACTGATGTACCTGACGAACACCAGACCAAACATTTGTTTTTCCATGAACACCTTGAGTCAGTTTCTGGTAGAACCCAGATGTGTTCACTTAGTGGCTGCAAAACATGTGATGAGGTACCTCAAAGGTACAATAGATTATGGTCTCAGTTATGATGGAGATCATAATTTCACATTGAGTGGATATACTGATGCAGATTGGGCAGGAGGTGTTTCATACAGGAAAAGCACTTCAGAATGATGTTTCAGTTTGGGATCAACTATGATCTCATGGAAAAGTAGGAATCAATCTAGTATTTCTCTCAGCACAGCGGAAGCAGAATACATTGCTGCATGTTCTGCTAGTTGCAAAGCTATATGGCTTCAAAAGTTGTTGACCGGCCTATTTGACTTGGAGATGAGAGCAACCATGATTCTATGTGACAACCAGAGATGCATAAAGATGACAGGGAATCTTGTATTCCACGACAGGTCGAAGCACATAGAGATCTACTATCATTACATCTACGACATGGTACAGAGAGGAGCCTTGAAGCTCCAGTACATTAGCACAGATGAACAGGTTGTTGACGTGTTGACCAAGGCTCTATCTTGTGTAAAGTTTGAGTACTTTCGAGATAATCTTGGCATAGTCTGAAAGGACCTTCCTCGAAAGGGGGAGTAGATGTGATGTTCCTTGCTTCTGACCTAGCTGTCAGACGTAAAGCAAGATGTGATGTGTTCCTTGCTTCTGACCTAGTTGTCATATGTAAAGAAAGATGTTCCTTGCTTCTGACCGAGTTGTCAAACGTAAAGCAAGATGAGATGTTCCTTGCTTCTGACCTAGTTGTCAGACGTAAAGCAAGATGATATGTTCCTTGTTTCTGACCCAGTTTTCAGACGTAAAGAAAGATGATATGTTCCTTTCTTCTAACCCAGTGTCAGACGTAAAGCAAGATGAGATGTTCCTTGCTTCTGACCTAGTTGTCAGACGTAAAGCAAGATGAGATGTTCCTTGCTTTTGACCTAGTTGTCAAACGTAAATAAAGATGAGATGTTCCTTGCTTCTGACCTAGTATCATACGTAAAGCAATATGAGATGTTCCTTGCTTCTGACCTAGTTGTTAAACGTAAAGCAAGATGAGATATTCCTTGCTTCTGACCCAGTTGTCAGACATAAAGCAAGATGAGATGTTCCTTGCTTCTAACCCAGTGTCAGACGTAAAGCAAGACGAGATGTTCCTTGCTTATGACCAAGTTGTCAGACATAAAGAAAGATGATATGATGAGACTAGCATTGAGCTTCCGGCTGGATAGTTGTGACGTAAAGCCAGTCTAGTATCCTGCTTCCAACCTGATGGTTGTGACGTAAAACAGGACGAGTATCTTGCTTACAGATTGAGTGCTATGACATAAAGAAAGACGATGATATGAGACAAGTACTGATCTTCCAACTTGGCAGTTGTGATGTAAATCCAGTCTTGTATTATGATGAGACAACCTTGTGTTGTGATGATGATGATGTATCAGTTTTTATACTAATACATATTGATGCAGATGATGATGGCATTCCTTTGAGAATGATGATGCTACCGATGAAGAAAACTTCCAATGATTTATAGATATGCCAGCCAAGATGATATTGATGATGTTGTCCTCCCACTTGATGTTGTTGATGATGTTGTCCTCTCTCTCTCTCACATGATGTTGCTAAAGAATACCCTTCTTATTAAGGGGGAGTGTTGAAATATTGTAACTACAAAGAGTATTCTTATTATTATTGATATATTATTCATAGGATCAATCCCCATTATGGATTGATCATGTCGGTTATTGTAATAGGACCAAATCCTCTTTTGCGGATTGGTCAAAAGACAATTGTAGTAGGAAGAATAAGAAGTCGGCCCCAGTAGTTATTAAAGAGACCCAGAAATATAATAAAGGTGGGTTTACCCACCCAGTTGGAGAAGTCGGCCCTGCCAGTGAAGAGAGACTTCACACATGCCAAACTTGTATAAATAAAGGAGGCTAGTGCCTCACTTGGATATAACTCACTTGCTCGGTTTGAGAGACAAGTTTTGATCTGTTACCGGCAAAGGAGAGAGAGAGTGGCACATATCTTGGAGAGGACTTTCTGTTTTATCATAGAGATATCTTGGCATTGTATTGGCTATCTATATTAAGGAAGTTTTGTTGGGTTTTCTTCCCCTAGAGGGTTTCCTAGGATAAATGTTGTGTCTCTTGTGATTGTGTATTTCTCAATGATCTTGGATTATGCTATTGTTATCTAATGAAATGCAAACATCTATAATAATGGATTAAACATTAACAAAATCTACATTGCATGCATTACAAATTACCCTTTCTCATTTACTTCATTGAGGGTAGTCCTTATGCTTACAAGTCCTAGTATGCATTGTGGGGAATGAATTGTTTTCAAAATTTGTTTATATTCGCATATAGGAGCATAGATTTTAAATTACTTTCAGCCTACATATCAAACTATGGTTCTCCTATTCGAAACACCCAAAACTGGGGTATACACCTTGTCTTTCACTACTCTTCTTTATGGAAGTCTGCAATAGCACCTCCAAGCACCCACAATCCCTTTTTGTGTCCTCCACTAGTGTTTTTGGGTACTACAATGTGCATTCTCTATTGGAAATTCTCATCCAAGTTCCAATATGCCAGACCTAGCACCCACTCCCAACCTTTAGGTTTACACACTTCTCGCTGCAACTTTTGTATTTGGTTGTATCCAAGAGGATAGAGTACAATTCACCTTCATAGCCACACTTGAAAATATTGGACTGAATGTTACACAGAAGATGGGTGATCCCTCCATGTAGTGGAACATGGGAAATTCCTTTCATTTCCCCATTGAAAATCCATATGACTACAATATCTTATTATTTTTTAATAATCTCATGGAATGAGTAGACAAATAGAAGGCAGGGGATTGTTCATGAAGTAGAAAAGGTGAATAACAATTTTTTTTCTCAAATTTCTTTGATTAAATTTTTACCCTCTAGAAAAATATAGGTTGCTAGGTTGAAGAAACAACGGACAAATTTCCTTAAAGTTTTCTTGAGTAGACAATCAAATGCCCAATATGAAGAAATATAATGTTCTAGATAGGAACAATATCAAAGCAATTGTTGCCCATAGTTGCCAATAATTGACAATTTAACTCTCTTTTTAGAACATGACACTGTGTATAAGTCACACTAGTCTAGATGGGGCTTCTTAGTACTCCATTCTACCCATAGTGGCTTCCTTGTCATTTTTGGGAAGGTAAAAAATAACCCACACTTTTGTAGTCTCAACACATGGACTAACTGGTACTTTCAATTATTCCTTCTTCCATCATATGATGAGACATGAGTTATCTATCACAATTTGTCAAACTTGTAGGTTGTGACCTGTTTGCCAATAAATTTAAAATTAATTATTACCTTCAAAAACCCAAATTATATGTAGTAACTACTATGGTCTGTGGTGTTCTTCTTGGTACAATTATAGATGCAAGGATGCTTCTAGCATTCTCTTCTAGCTCTTTCTATTTTTGAATGGTTTGAAGATAGCTTTAGTGATACATCAGGGTGGAAACACAATTGTTTTTTATCTACATAAAACAGATCTACTTTGTATAACTACTGGTAAAAAACTCTAGACATTGAGATGATGTAAAACAAAATTGGAAGCATATTCACTTAATTCCTATCTTATTTTTCACTTATACTGCATATCTATATATTCTACCCATCCCACACATTACCATTCATTTTAGAATGAATCATAGTATGTCCCTTAAAATGTACCAATACATCTTTGACCATGGTAAGGATTGCTGAAAACATTATCTGAAAATGCTCAGAGGGTAATACATTGTGCCATGTTGTAAAAATGGAAAATTAGAGCAATCCTAACTAGCATACCCCTGAATCAGGAAAAGGGGAATGTCAAAAGGTATTACACATGAAAATAATAAACTTAATAAGAATAAATCTCATATAAAGTCGTGTTGAGAAGTGAATATCATACCATGCATTAAGATTAAAATTGGGAAGCAAACTAAAGAAAAATATGTGAAATGTATACATATAGGATCCAAACAAATTAAATCGTCTTATAAATGTATAGATACCTTAGTCATAAGCCTCACACTTTAGGTTTGAGGGTGTAGAGTGAACATTTCCATGGGGCTTGGGTTGACTTGTAGGAATTGAATGTGATTGTAGTTCCTTAGATGGCTCCACTAAACCTTTGGAATCGAAAGCAAAACAATGTTTTTTCACTGGTGGTGTAGACTTTGAATATGGCCCCCAAGTGACAAATTTTGTGAACTAGCTTGTTTTTGACACATCTATTGAACAAATTCCATTCAAGGTATTTCCATTATGCCAATTTTCAATTACCAATCTTAAGCCCCCAAAAAATATAGGTGGAATTTTCTATTTGTATGCTACAAGAGGATGGGAATCTTCTAGAGGAGTGAGGGGTTGTTAATATATAGGACCAATGTAATATAACTATTGAGAAAGGATACCTCAAGTGCCCTGGACATAGAGCCAAGCAAGTTTGTATCATTACAGGGACCATGTAGGGGATACCATGCCTTTGCAAGAGGCATTAGAGCTCACAAAAGGAGGAAACACAAGCTAGTAAATGATCTCATTGCAACCCAAAAGGAGACCCCTTGGGTTGAAATAAGAATTGCATATGTTTAAAGAGATGGCCACTAAACTATATGAAAGGGTTGTAATATGTGGAGAGGAGCATTTCCATTGGTGTAGTTGTGGGAGACCCCACCCCACCCTCATACCCATATATGGGATTGAAATAAATTTGTAAAAATAAAGTTGGCTTGAATCTAGGGATAAAAAAAAAGTGTTGGTCTTGCTGGAAAAGACCAAGGAAAAGGAAAATTTAGTAGAACTATAAATATAAGAATGAGTAAATGCATGTGATATTGAGTAATCTCTAACCAATCCCACTTATTTTATTTAGTGTCAATATTTAACCACAGTAGATTATCATCAGATTTATGCCATAAACCATAAATTCAACTAGGAGAATGTGAAGATTATCAATGTTGTGAAGGATGGTGATAAGATTTATTGTAGTACCGTTCTTAAGTGTCAAAAGGTTCAAACCCCAAGTATCAACATTAGCATTTAGGGAAACAAAGTAATACCATCCAAAGTGTTTTGAATTATGTTATTCAACATAGATTACTATTGTGTTATCTTGACCATGAGAACAAGTATTTAGGATGTGAGATTCATCTGCCAATGATGCTCAAGAAACACCATAAAATTTCCAGCAATCAAGATACACTTTCCATCAGTTACTCAAAACATATTACAATGGAAGAGTCTTAGGGAAGATTTATCATTATTTGAAATTAGTGTTCAAGGTGACCCAAGAAAATAAAATTGTTTGATGCATCTACAATGCTTAAGAATCAAGAAATTTACAAGTACTCAAAGAACATGTACCATGTATTTAGGACAGATCATCACTATCTAAAAAAATCAGAGATAAAGGGCACAATGAAGAGTGAAGTAGAAAATCCAACTTCTAGCAACAATCAACATCAATGTGACTATATAAGTAAAGTGCACAAGCAGTGGAGTACTTAACCATTCAAGTGTATTAGACCATGCATTAATAATGTTACCATTAATATCTGGAAAGAGCCCATAACTTTGCACATAAAATGTGTTGAAACCCTTAGGTAGTTATCTTTTAAGACCAAGTCACTCATTAATACATTGCATCGATTTGTTAGGGGATATATTCAGGATTATGTGTGCAAATCACCAACAAGGAAAACTTCAGATATTAACACTCATTATAATGTCTTTGTTTCAGTTGTCCACAATCTTGTAACATAACAGAGATGAAGGAAATATAGGCAGAACTCAACACTCAAATGATAACAAGAATGCCAAGTAGATAACCTTTAACGCTTGGAGGCAACCAAAGCGATGATACATGATCAGAATCTACCTATGATTTTGTGGCAAGAGGCATCCATGAGAGATGTGTATGTTCAGAACATGATTCCTCATCATATTCTGAAGAACATGACTCCTGAAGAAACTTTCACCGTAGTGAAGCATGAGGTTGGACACTTCAGAATATTTGGGTGTCTAGTATAGATTCATGTACCCAAGGAGAAGAGGACCAAGCTAGAACCTTCAGGAATAAATAGTACATTTTTTGGGTACAATGAATCTTTGAATGCATATTGGATATACATCCCTAGTCAGAGATAGATCGAGGTTAGCAGAGATGTCACCTTTGAGGAAGAGATAGCCTTTCGAAGATCCATATCTTCTCAGATGGATATTGACAATGAGAAGAATGAAGAGACAACACCTTCTACGTCTTGATTAGTTCAGAGGGAGACAATTATTGATCTAGTTGATCGCATAGCTCTAGTATATGTTATGAGAGACATTGTGGTAGGACATAAGAGGCATGCTTGCGCTTGATATACTCTGCAGGAGGCAAAGGGACATGCATCTCTGTGTTGTACATTCTGAGAAAGAAAGAAACCACAGATATTTTCAAGCTATGTTTGAGTTATGAGCCACATCATTGATATTGAGCCTTCTTGTCATGGAGAAGCAATAGTTCAATAGGTTTTGCAAGATGCCATGAATGAAGAGTATCAATTCATCATGAAGAATGATGTGTGGGATATTGTTCCAATACCGAAAGGGAAGTTTGTAGTAAATTCCAAGTGGATCTGTATGATCAAACATGCAACTGATGGAAGTGTCGAGAAGTACAAAGTGAGATTTGTGGCTAGAGGATTCTCTTAGGTGGAGGGAATAGATTATGAGAAGACATTTTCTTATGTTTACAGATACACTTCCATCCATACGATCATTTCCCTAGCTGCATCCATGGGTTTGAGACTACATCAGATGGATGTAAATACAACCTTTCTCAATGGTGAGATTGAGGAAGAAGTTTACATCGAATAGCGAGATGGATTCGTGACACATGAGAAGGAGTCGCATGTATGCAGGTTGAAGAAATCCCTGTATGCGATAAAGAAGGCATCTCATGTGTAGTATGAGAAGATTTATGGATACTTGATGAGTTTGGGATTCAACAAGATTATTGTTAATCCTAACCTATACTACCACATTGTTGGTGACGAGTGCCTGATTTTGGTCTTGTATGTTGATGACTTATTCCTCATTGGTTCAAAAAGTATTATTGATGAGTGTAAGTGTGAATTGACTTATGAATTCGAGATGAAGGACCTTGGTATGATGAACTACTTCTTGGGAATATAAGTATGTCCGAGGACTGATGATATTTTCCTGAGTCAAGGAAAATATACAGTCGAGATATTGAAGAAATTAGGGATGACAAACTGAAAATCCATGTTGATCTAGATTTAGGAGCGGAACGAATTGATTAATAGACTGAATACAGTAAACATAGAGATATGAAGAATAACACAAATATCTAGTGAACAATATCTTCTATAAAATAATGAAATAGGCTGAAACTGTAAAACTACAGAATTGAAACACGTGCTCGAATGGTGGTAGTTATCTCTGAGAAGATATGTGGTTTCTATGCACATTTGTCTAAGAAGAATGGATTACAATGAGGATCCAAAGGCATTTTTTATATTACTCATGAATGTCAAAACCCTGGACATCCAAAAACCTAACCATAAAAGGTGAAACGCCAAAAGTCATGTGGTCCCTATGGGTAAGTTGGTGTAATTTGGTACCTCAACTTCCAAGGGTTGTAAATTTTTCATACGACCTCCATTTTAGGAGCGTGATAGCCCGTTGGAAAGGTCTTTCATAGAACTACACATTGTTTCATCAAACTTTGACTATGTCTATAGTTTGATTATGGCGAGCCAAAAAAACAACGTTTAGGGCCCCAAAACGACCTTGGAAGTACAAAAAGATGTGTTGACATGAAAACATACAAAATAAACCAGTTGGATTAGGCAAGAGGCCACTCATATCCACCTGGAGGATGTGTGGGTCTTCAGACAACCCCAAAAGTGTAGAACCCACAATTACAAAGAAGTAAAGAAGAATGTGTTGAACCAAAAATGGACACGAGGAGCTAGTTGGAATAGGTGGGTGGCCACCAATATCCACCTAGATCAATCCTCCCCCATTAGGAAGCAATGGTATCCATTGCATTGATTTCCTCCATCTGGTGAGGAAAATTTTATTGGATTTGGCCCCGGGTGAGCCACTTTCCTTGGTGTAAGCGTTTCCCTGCCTTGACAACCCAATAAAGTTGGATCCACTACTGGAGAGTTCCCTTGACCTGTGTGTCCACTATATGATCAATGGATTCTTGTTCCATGTAGTAAAGGTTGAGCTCTGTTGGTGTTAGTTGTTCTGCGATCTCGGATATGTCCAATAATAGGGGAAAATATGGTCGAAGGAGGTCCACATTGAATACTAGATGTAAACAAGGAAGGGTGGAGTGTTGAGCTCAAAATCATTTCTAACCACAGCCTTGGTGATAGTGTAAGGCCCATAATGAAGTGGGAGAAGCTCATGATGGGGCCCAGTGAGATGCTCGTTTTGAAAATGTAATCAAAAATTTTCACCAACCTGAAATTGGTGTGGTGCCCTATGTTGATCATGGCGCTGCTTGTACTTAGAATTGGATTTCTGCAAAATCTCCTGGACCTATTGATCTAGATTTTATGAGAAGAACTAAATGAATACAAATTATTAAGAGATGCTTAACACAAAATAATAGAGATGCAGTAAAAATGGTTTTCTATTCAATAAGGAAATAAGTTGAAACTATAAAATGCAACGAAAAACAAGATTGTTGGAATGGTGGTGGCTTATCCCTGAGAAGAGATGTGACAGTTGCACTCATTTGCAATAAGATGGTTACAATGAGGCTCTGAAGGAATTTTTAAAATAAACAGGAATGTTAAAAACCCTAGACATCCAAAAACCTAACCCTAGGAGATGAAGCGCCAAAATTCATGTGGGCCCCGTTTGGGTAAGTCAGTACATCAACTTCCCGGGGTCGTAACTTTTTCATACAATCTTTGTTTGATGTGCTCAATACCTCATTAGAAAAATCTATCCAAGGACTACAACTTTTGAGTGAGCAACATGGAAGTGCCTTTGATGTTTCTCCCCATTTTCCCAAAAAATGTCGTTTAGGGCCTTAAAACAGCTCTGGAAGTTTCAGGACCTGAAAAACTGCTAAAAATAGTATATTACTAAAATTGCTAGAAAATTGTTTTGAGGCAATTGGAAAAGGTGGGTGGTCACTGATATACACCTGGACCAATCCACCCTCCTTAGGAAGCAATGGTCTCCATTGCATTGAGTTTCCCCATCATATGAGGAAATTTCTGTTGAATTTGGCCTCGAGTGAGCTACTTGCCTTGGTGCAGGAGTTCCTCTGCTTTGATGACTTGATAAAGTTGGATCCTTAGCTGTCGAGTGCCCTTGATATGTGTGTCCACAATATGATCACAAGATTCCTGTTGTATATAGTCGGGGTCGAGCTCTATTGGTGTCATTTGTTCTTCTACTTCTGAGGTGTCCAATAATGGTGGGAAATAAGGGCAAAGGAGATCCACATTGAACACTGGGTGCAAGATAAGGAAAGGAGGAATGTTGAGCTCAAAACAATTATACCCCAAAACCTTGGTGATGGTGTACAACCCATAACGGAGTGGGTGAATCTTCTGATGGGGTCTTGTAAGGCGTTCTTTCTACAAGTGAAACCAAACTTTGTCGCCCACCTGAAACTTATGTGGCACCCGATGTTGATCATGTTGTTTCTTGTACTTGTCATTGGAATTTTGTAGGATATCCTGAACCTATTGGCAGATGTTCTAGATCCTCTCAATGAACTGGCTGTCTTTTTCAGCTTCAATTGGAGCAGGAGATGAGTCGGTCAAGGTGAACGCAAGGGGAAGTGCAACATCTATGGGACCCAATGGTTGGAATCCCAACCCCACCTAAAAGGGGATGTGGTTGGTTGAGCTATGTAGGGATCAGTTGTATCTATGCTTGACATAGGGAAGAATCTCATCCCATGTGCAAGGGCACTTGGAATTATACATGCAAATGATGTGCATAATCATTCGATTTACGACCTCGGTTTGGCCATCTGTTTTGGGGTGGAAGGTTGTGGATTTTGTGAGCTTGGTGTCCAACAATGACCAGAGGCTCGACCAGAATGTGCTGAGAACTCGACTGTCCTTATCTAAGATAATGGTTTGTGGGATTCAAAAATGTACCCAGACTCGTTCAAAGAAGATCTTGGTAGTGGCCTCTGTTGTGATGCTCTTCTTGCAAGAAACCAAAATCGCCATCTTAGAAATTGATCAACAACCACGAAAACACATTCATTTCCCCACTTGGTGGACGAGAGTCCCGACATGTAGTCCATTGAGATGGATTCCCATGGCCTGTCAAGAGTAGGAAGAGGAGTGTACAGGCCCTATTTCTTAGTGGTAGGTTTTGCAATAGCATAGGCAATGGAGGACCTAATATACTTGCTGACCTCCTATTGAAGTTTCGACCAGTAGAAATGTTTTTGTAGAATTGCCACTATCTTTCCAATGCTGAAGTGTCCTGCCACCCGACTGTAGTGGGATTCCTAGATCAGTTTTTCTTGCTCGTTTGATGGAACACAAATATGGCCCAAATGACACTACAACCCATCCTAAAGATGGAAATTATCGACAACTACGTTTACACCCAACATTTGGTAGGTGGTGGCAAATTTTGGGTATGTCTCAGGGCCATCCATAGGTCTCATGTCCTCAAGAGTCTATCACAGTGGTGAGTGTCATTACTGGAGGTTTGTTGAGGCAATCAACGATGTGGTTGGTTCTTCCTATTTTATACTTGATGTTGAGGTGGAATTTTTGCAAGTATGTGGACCACTTTTGATGGAGGTCATTCTACAATTTTCTTTATGTCTGCATGAACTACAGTGGCTTATGATTAGTGTGGATGAATGTCTCCTTCCCAATAATGTAATGTATCCACTTGCAACAGGCTTGCACAATGGAGTACATTTATTTTTCATAAGTAGGGTACTTACAGACAAAATCTGATAGTGTCTCACTATAATAGGCCACGGGGTGGCCATGCTAAGTGAGAATGACACCCACAACAAAGTCTGAAGAATATATCTCGATATTAAAGGGCTGATGCAGATATGGTAGTGAAAGTATTGGGTCTGAGCACAAGCACTACTTCAAATCATCGAACGCTTGTTGTTGGGACCGACCCCATGCAAATTTATCCTTACCACCACCCCTGGTTATTTGGCTGAGGGCCCATGCAATATGGGAGAATCCCAACATGAACCTGTGATAGAAATTGGCAAGGAAAAATAAGATCCAAAGATTAGTGAGTGTGGTTGGCATTGGTCAGTCACGGATGACTTGGATCTTGGCTAGATCCACATGTATTCCATGATGATCAAGAATGTAACCCAAGTAATGGACCCTGTCCATGTCTAAGGAGAATTTTTCGAAGTTGGCGTATAGCTTGTGCTGTTGTAGGGTGTGCAGAACTTGTTGAGTATGTTGCAAGTGTTCGGCCCAAGTCTTGTTGTAAATGAGAATGTCATCCAGATACACCACTACAAAAGTATTGGCGAATGGTTGCAGGATATCGTCCATCATCCTCATGAAAGTGGATAGAGCATTTTTCAAACCAAAGGGCATGACCAACCATTCTAAAAGTCCTTCCTTTGACTTGAAGGCAGTCTTCCATACATCTTTTTGTTCTATCGAGACCTAGTGGTAGCCAGACTTTAGATCAATCTTACTAAATTATTTTTCCCCTTTGAATTGATAAAGGAGGTTGCCGATTTGGGGAATTGGGTACCGGTTTCTAATTGTGATTTTATTCAGAGCCCAATAATCAATGCAGAGTCACTAGGTTCCATATTTCTTCTATTCTAGCACGATTGGGCTCCCGCAAGGTGATGAGATGAGACGGAAGCGCCCCTTGTGGAGAAGTTCTTGGATATGTCACTTTATATCCTCATTCTCTAATAGAGAGTGACGATAGGTTGGCCCATTAGTCAGTGGTGTGTCGGGGGTCAGATCGATGGGGTGCTTGACCTAGTAGTGCAGAGGTACCCCGATAGGTGAGGAGAATATATACAAGTATTCTTCCACGACCTTATATACTTTCTGATACTGTGTGGAGAGGTAGTCCAAAGATACCCTAGATATGGTTGTGATATTTCACTCATTATGAGAGAAAATAATGAATAATAAAAACTTTCCCGTCTAAGAGATGAACTTCCTGCATTGCTTAGCAGAGATCAAGGAAATAACACTAAGTGGGACTACCTCAGGTATCTTGTACAATTTCCTGTTCAAATTAATAATAAAACTACGAGGCCCAGAATCATATACAACATGGAATTTCCATAAATAAGGTTGGCCCAAAATAACATCACAAACTTCAAGAGGAGAAACATCACACAATACCTCGTCTTTGAAGGTTTTGATCTCGTACGACAATCGACATTGTTGGCTAACGCGAAGATTGCTTCCTTGGAATATCCATCCAATGGTTTAGGGTTGTGGGTACGGCATTGTCAACTAACAATGATGAAGTGAAGTGGGGTTCCTTTTACCCACATCTATGAATGGAAGAAGTTCTCTCCTTCTTCTTGCTCGTTTTGTTCACCAGGTTGGAGATTGGTGGTAGCAATGGTGGCACTAGGTTCTATGTCGATGATCCATATTCCCCTTTCTAGTTCTGACTCAAAGTCAGAACCCACATATGATTCATAGGATTTCACTTCGGCCACCAGCGACTTCTTTGAGAGGAAGTCAACAATTTTATTCCAAGGGCTCTTATGGAAGTCACACCACTTCTCGGTATCTTTCTTTGTCTTTCCAGTGTACTTCTTTGCTTGTAGCTTGGACTAGTTGTCCTGATACTGTCCATATTTTCTTTGTCCTTTGTTCTTTGGGTTGGGGCCACCCTTTCATGGATTTTTTTGTGAGGGGTTCCTAGGCCCAAATTGCGGTGTCTTTTTTTTTAGCTTCTGCTCGATTTTGACAGCATATCGGTAGGTCGTGCCCAAGGATGAGATGTTCAAAAATTCCATTTCAGTCTAGATGTATCTATGCAGAGCACTATGATACTTGAGAACCAGATGTCACTCTGAATATTTGATACCCATATTGGTGCGCAAGGTATGGAAGATATTTGTGAAATCTGGCACTGCTCGGTCTCTTTCTTGCCGCAGTGTGGTCCATTTAGTATACAAGTCATCATAACTTTTGGCAGGGTAGTATTGTTCCTAAATAGCATCCCTGAAGGATTACCAGGTGGCTACAACTTTAAATAATGAGGTTTCCTATGTTTCCTTTTTCTCATAGAAAGTTTCCCACCAATCTTTGACATGGGGAACGACTTTGAGGAGTGCAAAAGTAATATTTTCTCTATTAGAAAAGTTATGGACAGGAAAATACCCTTCTAGTAGATTCAACCACTTTTCTACAGCATCTGCGTCTATCTAACCTTCAAATATAGGAATATCAAAGTTTATTTGTACCTTGAAGTGAGCGACGCCTCTTCTCAAAGAAGATGTGTCGCTTGTTGTTAGTTGTCGAAGGATATGCATGAAACTATCCATCATCTTGTTCCTATGTTGCATGAGGGATTCCTCAATCAACATTTTGAAATGATATCCTGTCCCATCATCTTTCTTTTCTCCTACCATGAGAGGTCGCTTGGGCATGTGAGAGATTTTTCCCTCAAGAGAAATAAGATCGAGACCCAACTCTTTGTACTCCAACCTCATTGGGAACATGCATTAAGATGACAAGGAGCAAACCGCTCTGATACCATTGATCTAGATTTTATGACCAGAATGAAAAGACTACAGATTATTAACAGGTGTGTAACACAAAATAACAGGGATACAATAATACTAGTTTTCTATTCAATAAGGAAATAATCTAAAACTGTAAAATGCAGTGGAAAACAAGCTTGCTTGAATGGTGGAAGTTTATCTCTGAGAAGAGATGTGACGGTTGTGCTCATTCGCAAGAATATGGTAACAATGAGGCTCTAAAGGCCTTTTTACAATAAAAAGGAATGCCAAAAACCCTAGACATCCAAAAACTTAACCCTAGGAGATGAAGCATCAAAAGTCATGTGGGCTTCGTTTGGGTAAGTCAGTACATCAACTTCTCGGGGTTGTAACTTTTGCATATGATCTATGTTTGACGCACTCAATACCTCGTTAGAAAGATCTATTCGAGGCTACAAATTTTGTGTGAGAAACATCAAACAAACCTCGATGTTTCTCCCCATTTTCCCAAAAAATGTCGTTTAGGGCCTCAAAACGGCTTTGGAAGTTTCAGGACCCGAAAAACTGCTAAAAATAGTAAATTACCAAAATTGCCAGAAAAATGTTTTTAGCCAATTGGAAAAGGTGGGTGGCCACTAATATCCACCTGGATCACCTGTTGGCGGATGTGATGAATCTGCTCAATGAATATGGTGTATTTTTCGATTATAGACTTATCAAGGGAAGAGTCTGTTTGTGGGGTGGCAAGAGGAAGTGAAACATCAATGGGTCCCAAGGGTTGGAATCCTAGACCCACCTAAAAAAGGATATGGCTGGTGGAACTATGGAGAGAACTGTTGTAACTTTTTTGGACATATGGGAGACTCTTTTCCCATGTACATGGATGCTTAAAATTGTACATGCGCAGGATGTGCACAATCATGTGATTGACGACCTATGTTTGGCCATCATTTTGGGGGTGGAAAGAAGTGAATTTTGTGAGCTTGGTGTCCAACAGATACCATAGACTCGACCAAAAGGTGTTGAGGAACCTATTGTCTCGGTCAGAGATGATGGTTTGTGGTATCCCAAAGTGGACCCACACTCATTCGAAGAAGAGATTAGCAATATCTTCCGTTGTGACATTCTTCTTACAGAATGTGAGGATGGCCATCTTTGAAAATCGATCAATGACCACAAACATGTAGTCATTTCCTTGCTTGGTGGACGACAAGCCAAAAATGTAATCCATTGAGATGCATTCCCAAGGATTCTTCGGAATAGGAAGAGGGGTGTATAAGCCTTGCTTCTTGATGGTTGGATTGGAAATGGAGCAAGCAGTGAAATATATGATATACTTGCTGACGTCCTGTCGAAGTTTTGGCCAATAAAAATGTTTCTGAAGAACGACCACAATTTTCTCTATGCCAAAATGTCTAGCCACGCAACTATAGTGGGATTCCCAAATCATATTTGCACACTCACTTGTAGGAATACAAAGATGGCCTGGTGGCATAAGAGTTCATCCTGAATGTGAAAATCAATGATAGTTGCACCTATACCCAAGAGTTGATATGTGGTGGAAAATTCTAGATCTTGCTGATAAAGTTGGGGCCACTCAGATGCTTCAGGGCCACAGGAATGGAGCACAGTGGTGAGTGAAGCCATTGGAGGCCAACTGAGGTAGTTAATGACATGATTGGAGATACATGTCTTATAATTGATGTTGAGATGGAGCTACTGTAGGTAGGTGGACCACTTCTGATGGCGGTCGTTCTGCAATTTCTCCCATGTCTGTATGAACTATAGAGGCTTGTGATCAGTGTGTATAATCATCTTTTTCCCTAGAATGTAATTTTTCCATTGACGACAGGCTTGTACAATGGAATACATTTCCTTGTCATAGGTGTGGTATTTATGAACATTATTGGAGAGTGTCTCACTATGGTATGCCACCGAATGCACATTGAGTGAGAACTGCTCCCACATCACAGTCAGATGCATTAGTCTCAATCTCGAATGGTTGTTGCAGATCGGGAAAGGAGAGTACTGGAGCTAATAATAAGTGATGATTCATATCATTGAATTCTCATTGATGTTGTTTCCCCCACATGAAATTGGACCTACCACCGCCCTTGGTCACCTGCATGAGGGCCCATGCAATATGGGAGAATCCCAACACAAACCATTGGTAGAAGTTGGCTAGTCCCAAAAAGATTAGAAGCTCG
>ML836558.1:31770-53327 GCA_009831015.1 Picea engelmannii | reverse complement strand
GGGCTATGGAGTCACCTATTAAGCCGAAAACATGTAAAAAGAAAATACACAAAGGTAAAAAGGACAATATTTACCAACAGAGGAGCCGTCTAAGGCTCAAATAAAACATTTTTTCACTAAATGCCCATTCACTGGGCTGTTGAAAACCTCTTCACCCTCCAGATCTTGCAACCCGTATGTGTTGTTGGAGAAAATCTCAGATATTTTGAAGGCGTCGATCCAGAGGGCGTCGAACTTGCTATGTTTTCCTTTATCCTGCCTGGGTGCGTTCCACTTAAATACCAAATCCCCGATCTCGAACTCCCTTTTCCTGACCTTCCTGTCAAAATCCTTTTTGATCTTCTGCTGATGACTGTAAGCTGCGTCCCTCACTTGTTCTCTGATCTGCTACACTTCCACTATCTGATGAATTTTTCTGATCATATGAACTTCGCCACAAGTAAGGCGAGCTGAGTAGGGAAAACCACCTCTACTCCGTAGACTAGTTGAAAAGTCAAAGTGCCCAGAGACTTCTTCGTTGTGACACGATCGGTCCATAGAGAAAATTTCAACTTTGAATCCCAGGCCCTTTTGTTATCCTCTAACAATCTTTTGATGATTTTTATCAGGCTTTTGTTAGAGGATTCCGCTAAACCATTTACCTGGGGATAGTAGGGGGTGGAGTGAATTAGCGAGATCTGGAACTGCTCACAGAACTTAATTATAGGTTCAGATTTAAAAGAAGAAACATTATCGGTGACGATCCTACTGGGACAGCCAAATCGGGCTATGATGTCCTCCAGAAAGCTGATAATTACTTTGTGTGATGCGCTTCTGGTGGGGACAGCTTCTATCCACTTGGTGAAATAATCTATTGCAGTCAGGATCCATCTGTGCTGACCACATGAGGGAGGATGAATTTCTCCGATGAAGTCCAACCCCCACTGCTGAAAAGGTGCCGAAGCTACTATGGGTTTTAATGGCAGCGATTTGAGTTGTTGTTTTCCTGAGAACTTTTGGCATTTGATGCAAGCTCTGATATCCCTACAAACATTGGGGAATAAAGTGGGTCAGTAATACCTAGCTCGGAGTATCTTGTGAGATGTGGTCTTCCAGAAATGATGTCCTCCGCAAAGGCTGCTATGAAAATCAAACGTAACCTTCTGGGCTTCCTACGGGTTCAGACATCTCAGAAATACCCCTAGAGGGTCTTTCCAGTACAAGGCTTGGTCAATGAGGCAATATCTGATTGCCTTTAGCTTAAGAGCCCTCGCTTTACTTTTTCCCATTCCATCGGGGGGCTTCAACTCGTGCAGAAAATATAGAATGTCACGATACCAGGCACATTCTGCCAACGATAAGCCATCTTGAGAGCATTGGCTGAGTGATTCAACTTGCTGAGATCCTAGGCGATTATTGATGAAACTAACTCCCAAGGCTTCACCGTTGGATTCAGCCAATAGCTTGGCTAAACCTTGCCCCTTAACCAACTTGGTGGGTTTTATTTCTAAGTCAAATTTCAGAATTTTTGCGATCCATCGGCCTCTTTTCCCATCTACGTCGGGCTGCACAAGGATGTCCTTCACGGAAGCTGAAGGAACATATGCTGTTACTTTTGAATGCAAGACATAGACTCTGAAAGATTTAAGATCTTTCACTAAGGCATAGGCCTGCTTCTCCATGATCTCATACCTGCTCTCTGTGTCTCTTAACGCCCTGTTGAAGAAGGCGATGGGCTGCTCACGCCGTTCTTCATTTTTCTGCAATAAGACCGCTGCCACTGTATCAAAAGAAGCAAAGGAGAAAATTATGAACTCTTTGGAATAGTCAAGACTGATAAGCACAGGTGCCTCAGTCAATGCCCTTTTTATTTGGTCAAAAGAGGCCCCGGGCTTAGCGGTCCATTTCACTTCGTTTCCCTTCCTGAGCATGGTCGTGATGTGTTTCACTAGCTCGGCAAAATTTCAAACAAACCTCCTTAGAAAATTAATTTTCCCCAAAAAGGCCTGAACCTCTTTTTTAGACCTGAGAAGTGACAAGGCTTGAATTGCCTCCACCCTGCTGGGATCAATTCTCACTCCCTCTATCGATACTATATGTCCCAACAACTTCCCTTCCTGCATAGAAAATAGGGACTTCTTTGGATTCAGGGAAAGACCAAATCTCCGGCACTTCGAGAAAACTCTCCTTAAGTGGCAGCGATGCTCCTTATCAGACCTAGAGAAGACCATGATGTCGTCTAGGTATATCATGACGAACTGGTCTTTTTCTCCGATGAAGGCTATGTCCATGGCTCGCTGAAATGTTGCTCCTGCATTCATCAACCCAAATGGCATTTTGGGATACATGAATGTGCCGCAAGGAGTGGTGAAGGCTATCTTATCCCTGTCCTTAGGCATGAGCGATATCTGATTATAGCCAGAAAACCCATCGATGATGGATATCCTGGATGCACCAGTTACCCTCTGTAATATATGTTCCATCTTAGGTAGGGGGTAATTGTCTTTCTTTGAGCTTCTGTTGAGATTCCTGAAATCAACATAGAGTCTGATTTCTCCACTCTTCTTCCTTACTGGGACCAAATTGGCCACCCATTCAGAATATCTCAAGGGGACAATAATTTGGGCATCTAACAATTTCTTCACTTCTTTCTCCATGACAGGTAGCAACATGGGATTTATCTGTCTCAGCTTCTGTCTAAATGGTTTAGCCTCTTCCTTTAGTGGGATCTTGTGCTCAATGAAAGATGTATCATAGGTCTTGAGGTCTTCATACGTCCATGCAAACACATCAACAAACTCTTTTAGCAACTCAGTATATTCGGCCTTCTATTCTCTAGTCAAACTGCTTGATAATTTGACAAACCTGGGCTCCTCCGGTGTGCCAATGTTGCATTTGGTTGTCTCGGCATCTTCATTTGAGACCCTGCCCTTTACCGACACATCATTCCCATTGAACAATATTTCTAAAGGGACAAGTTCTCTTGGAATGTGATTCTTGGGTAGCTGAATGATCTGATGATTAGCGATTTTATTTTAAAACTCCCTAGGACGAGGGTCACCTTCCAGGTCGGGATCCTGGTCAATATGCAATGCAGAAAATTCGTCAACTGATTGGAGAAACCTCTCGAGTTCTGAATCATCCTCGAACACCTTCCAATTCTTGACATTGTCTGGTACCAAGGGACTATATCTTATATCAACCTCATTTTTTACCACAAGCGGCAGAGGAAATTTGAGCAAACTAGCCGAGACAGCTAAAGAATCGGCCAAAGTATTTTCTCCCCTTGGAATGAAAGAAATGTTTAAATCCAAGAAGAAATTATCAATAAGGTCCCGTACTTCATTCCGATAATTCCTAAGCCGGGGATTATTGGCACGATAAGAATTTCTTACCTGCTGAATAATCAACTCAGCATCTCCGAATATTGTTGTCTGCTCAATTCCCATTTCCTTTGCGGCCCTCATACCCAGAACAAGAGCTTCATACTCTGCCACATTGTTGGTGGCTTCGAATTCCAGCTTGTATGACAGGGACACGGATTCTTGAAAAGGTGATATGAAAACCACTCCAGCGCCAGTGCCTTCGCTAGAAGAAGCTCTGTCAAAAAACATCTTCCACACAGGGGAGCTTTGAGGGGAAATCAGATGATCGGGGCTAGGATGTTTTCTGATTAGTAAAGAGATTTCAGGGGCATCGGTAAGTTGCAACAAACTAGACCCCAAGTCGATGTCAAGTGAAAAGATGGGGTGATTGGTAGGGTCTGCTTCATCACTGACAATATAGGCTAGCTGGGCGTCTGAGTATAATCTCCTTTGTTCCCCTCCAAATACCGGAATGGTGGTGTATGTGAGATCCATCTATAGTGTCCCTCCAAGTTTTTTAATCCACGACCTAGACAATAGCATACCGAATTTGGGGGGGACGTCGGCTACCATGATATCCATGACTACACTTTTCATGGGTAGCTGAAACAAAGAAACCACCAGGTCTTTGATGACTCCTAGACACTGCACTCTCCTTGAATCGAAAGAATATAAATCATGATAAGTTCTTGTCACCTCCAGTCCCAATTCTTCCATGACTATTTTTGGCATAAGGTTATGGGAAGCCCCTGAATCCATGAGGCAGTTATGCAGCACTTTATCATGTATGTTCAGGGATGTGTAGAAGGGGGGGGATGAGTCATCTCTGTCTTCTACCATGGGGCCTAAGATGACGGTTGGCTTCTCATATTGAAGGTTTACTGAGTCAGAGGGGGGATGGGGGGACTCAGATTGTAGAAGCTTGGAGATGGTTCTTTTAAAATCTTCGTTTTTAACTAGCTCTGAGAGAGGGACGGGGATCCTGATCTTTTGAATTTCATGTTCAAAATTAAAGGATGGAATGGGATTAGGAGCTTCCCTTACCTCGGTGACAGTTTCTTTGACTGCTGACAGAGCACTTTGAGCTCTTTTATCTTTAGTAGCGGCTGCTGCAGATCTAGTAGGTCTTTCTGCTATGAGGGGTTGGTCTGGGTTGTCAAAGTCTCCTTCTCTCCTTCTCAACCTGAGATTATATCTGTTAGAAGTGTGACCGGCCCTTTGTTCTTTTCCCAACTCATGAATTTGAGCACTCATCAGGGATTCTTCATATGCGGACTGCGTCAAATGGGGAAAAGGGGGAGTTTCTTCAATACAGTGAATTTCAGGGCCAAACTCGTCTATCTCCTCTCTTTCCTCATGATCAACTAGGTTATTTTGGAGGGAGGTTTGAACCCTTTGATCTTCTCTATCTTTTCCCCTTTGTTCCCTTGGGAAAACCTGAGGCATATTGTTAGTAGGTCATCTGAAACCTCTATTATCAGTGTTCTGGGGATTTTTGTACATGGGCTCCCCCTCTAATTCTCACCTCTCCATCTTGGCAGCAAGCGATTTTATTGCTCTAGCTGTCTCATCTGTCTGATGAGGCAGGGGAGAGGAACTGGATGAGGAAGCTTCAGGCCTGTTCTTGGACATATTTCTATCACCTGCGTTCCTGAGTCGGTTGACAGCCAATATGTTAGATTCTACCTCCATGGTCGCATCCTGCATGTGGGCTAGCGTAGCAGCTCTTATCTCCCTTAGCAGTAAGCATAAATTGGGATCAAAAGCACTGGAGTAAGTGATCTTTGCAGAGGCTTTAGAGAGCTTTATCTCAGCAGGGATTCTGTTGTACATTTTATTAAATCTCTTGGAGAAGTTGGAGACAGACACTCCTTCCTTTCTCTTCAACGACCCAAATTCGGTCATGTAATACATGAAATCCTTTTTATCTCCCCACTGTCTCAGAAAAGTACTATCTAAAGCTTCGATCCCATCAATAGATCCAGGAGGTAGGGCCTTGAACCATTTTCTAGCCTCTCCTTGGAGACTATGGACAAAAAGTCTCATCCATACGTCTGCGTGCATGATAACATTATCATCCGCGAAGGTATAAAAGGCTGCTAGGTGTTCTTCAGCAGCTATGTCCCCCTCGCCTGTAAACTTGGGCAACTGCTTTAGGTATCCATCTGGTGGGAGGGCATTGAGAAGTTGTGGTAAGACAAGAGGATCATACCTAGCGGCTATGATGGCGTCCATTGCGGTCATAGGAGGATTTTCTCCGACCATATGGATATTATGTAAAGGGGAACTCGGAGGAGAAGGAACTCGGAATGTGGATACCAGGGATGAGTTCTTAATGGGAGTGGGAAACAAGAGAGGATTTAAGAAGAAAGCTAATGAGCTCAAGTCAGCAGGTGCTCCTCCTTGTGCAGGAGTGCTGAAATGTTCTCTGGTCCTGGGTCTACGCCACGGTACAACTTCAGAGGAGAGGGGAGTGACAAGGATTTCTCCCTCCAATCGCAGACCATGAGGGAAAAACTCAGCAGGAACACTCCCAAAATTCACGAAACGGGAAACTTTTGAAGGAGGTCTATTAAGAAACTGAGGAGGAGAAAATGGAGTTCTTACAGAAGGAGATGGCAGATTACCTGTTTCAGCGATGGAAGCTTCTTCTTCAGGGGCCTTTCCTTTTCTGAGAACCACCTCTGGATCGGTTTCAGGTGTAGCTAGGGGCAGCTGTGGATGAGACTGCGTGTGTCTGCCTTTGAAAGCCACAATTAATAGAGCAGGTTTTCCCCAGCAGAGTCGTCACAATGGAGTCGCCAAGTGCACAGCAACAATCTTGATAATTCTGATATATGATGCACCTTCAGAATCAGTTAATCATTGTCGTTCAATCCCGGGGGAAAATATTCAACTTCGTCCCCAGCAACGGTGCCAGAAATGTTGGCGATGGAAGTCACTCATGGATTGCTAGTAGGAGCAGAGCCTGACGCCCATCAGTTTTATGTCACGGTAGTTTATAGATGGGCTGACCGAATGGAAGACAACTCAAAACAATATCATTCCAACTCCAAACTAGGCCAGGCATGCATAGGTGAGTGAGGTCTTATATAAACTTCAGATAGTGAGCTGTAGTAAAGGGTGAATAGGTGGAAGACTTATATAAGAGAAAAGCAGAGGTCTGTTATTAACATCAGGTTTCTAACAGGCTAAGGAAAAAGACGTCCAAATGCAATATCATCTTACATTCAAACGCAAATCCAGAGAATGCAATAATGCAACAATAAATCCTTTATCATAACATAACTATAACAATTCATGTGAATCATTCGATCATGAACTCTCTGGTATAAGACGAAAACATAGACGGAGCAGGAAAATTGTTTGTCATAAAACAAGAAATCTCAAACATAGATGCATAACCATAGAACTAGAATGATCATTAAAAATTTACAGTAGGGAGCTCTGCTCTACCATCGATCATTACAAAATGGCAAAAATTCCTACATATACTCTTCCCTTCCTTTCACCCAATAGAGGCGTCTCACAACCTTCAATGGGTGATGTCTCCTCAATGAAATATGTCCTTTGTTCCCCTGTCATACGCCTCTTTAATTCAGCATGGCTCACGCCAGGGGGTAGCTGAGCCCTTTGAATGTTGAATTGGCATGTGCAGGTTCCTTTGGCGAGTTGAAGACTCGACGTGGCCTTCCTGAAGAGAACCGATACAGGGGACCCTCCCGGGTAGACTTTCAGCCAGGACCTCCATACTCTGCAATAAATGAGTGATGCGAGGTTTCACCCACCCTCTCTCTTCTTTATCCATTCCGAGCAGGTATCGAGATCCAGATCACGTCGAACTGGAGTCTGAAGAGCACATTTCCCCCCTTCTGGGACTTAGTTCGGAACCTACAGCCAAATGAAAATGAAAGCGCCCCTCTTCCAGACCTCCTTCTTGATGACCAGGCGCCAAAACCATGGGCCCAACTCTGGGCACTTTCGGAGCTTCGGGATTCGGGGTTTCGAGGGGTGAAGTGATGAGGAGATCTTATCGCGTGAATTTTCGAATCCCGACATGAAGTATATATGTGTCGCGCGTCCTTCCGAGATCTGACGGTCTTGAACTCTCCCGACACTGTTGTGGGCCTGGGCCTCTCCTGGTATTTCGTGCATTAGGACATAACGAAGATTCTTTTTGCACCTTGGAGTCGCGATGGGTGAAACGTCGAGATGGGTCAGCTTGTCACCAGGTGTCCCCTTTAAATGGATGGCTGAAAATGCTTTGTGATGTTGCGGGCCCCAGCTTCCATGCTTTCGGTGCCATCAGGGTTTGGGGTTTCACGATGTTGAACAACACGAAACTCTCACACCATGAACTCTCGAACGCCGAAACGACGATGCAGCCAGATCTTGCGACATTTGTGTTTAGGATGAACGGATGAGACCTTTCCATAGATATAAGTGCCCCTCCTCCCGACCTTTTCCTTTAAGACCAGATGCCAAAACCACGGGCCCGGTCTTGAGTGCTATCGGCATTTCGGGATTTGGGGTTTCGAAAGGTGAAGAGACAAGGAATTTTACCCCTTCAACTCTCGAATGCTGATATGACAGTGTGACTGGATCCTATGCCCCGTGTCACTGGATCGGATGACCCAGATTCAACTTTAAAATATAAGGGCTTTCTTTGGTGCTATCTGTCGGGTAACTTAGTAACCCCAAGATTTAAATGACCATGATCTGCTCCGTGGATGGGTCTCGGTTGTGGACCTTGAAACCTTGCCCGCTCTCTTGACTCGTAACCAGAAAGTTGGGTCCTTTCACTGCTGTACCTGGGTGTTTCATTTTTAAAATCTTCATTTTTAACTAGCTATGAGAGGGGGACGGGGATCGTGATCTTTTGAATTTCATGTTCAAAATTAAAGGATGGAATGGGCTTAGGAGCTTCCCTTACCTCGGTGACGGGTTCTTTGACTGCTGGCAGAGTTCTCTGAGCTCTTTTATCTTTAGTAGCGGCTGCTGCAGATCTAGTAGGTCTTTCTGCTATGAGGGGCTGGTCTGGGCTGTCAAAGTCTCCTTCTCTCCTTCTCAACCTAAGATTATATCTGTTAGAAGTGTGACTGGCCCTTTGTTCTTCCCCCAACTCATGAATTTGAGCACTCATAAGGGATTCTTCATATGCGGACTGCGCTAAATGGGGAAAAGGGGGAGTTTCTTCAATACAGTGAATTTCAGGGGCAAACTCGTCTATCTCCTCTCTTTCCTCATGATCAACTAGGTTATTTTGGAGGGGGGTTTGAACCCTTTGATCTTCTCTTTCTTTTCCCCTTTGTTCCCTCGGGAAAACCTGAGGCATATTGTTAGAAGGTCGTCTGAAACCTCTATTATCAGTGTTCTGTGGATTTCTATACATGGGCTTCCCCTCTAATTCCCACCTCTCCATCTTGGCAGCAAGCGATTTTATTGCTCTAGTTGTCTCATCTATCTGATGAGGCAGGGGAGAGGAACTGAGTGAGGAAGATTCAGGCTTGTTCTTGGACGTATTTCTATCACCTGCGCTCCTGAGTCGATTGACAGCCAATATGTTAGATTCTACCTCCACGGCCGCATCCTACATGTGGGCCAGCGTAGCATCTCTTCTCTCCCTTAGAAGTAACAGAAATAAGGATCAAAAGCACTAGAGTAAGTGATCTTTGCAGAGGCTTCGGAGGGCTTTATCTCAGCAGGGATTCTGTTGTACATTTTATTAAATCTCTTGGAGAAGTTGGAGACAGACTCTCCTTCCTTTCTCTTCAACGACCCAAACTCGGTCATGTAATACATGAAATCCTTTTTATCTCCCCACTGTCTCAGAAAAGTACTATCTAAAGCTTCGATCCCATCAATAGATTCAGGAGGCAGGGCCTTGAACCATTTTCTAGCCTCTCCTTGGAGACTATGGACAAAAAGTCTCATCCATACGTCTGCGTGCATGATAACATTATCATCCGTGAAGGTATAAAAGGCTGCTAGGTGTTCTTCAACAGCTATGTCCCCCTCGCGTGTAAACTTGGGTAGCTGCTTTAGGTATCCATCTGGTGGGAGGGCATTGAGAAGCTATGGTAAGACAAGAGGAGCATACCTAGCGGCTATGATGGCCTCCATTGCAGTCATAGGAGGATTTGCTCCGGCCATATGGATATTATGTAAAGGGGAACTCGGAGGAGAAGGAACTCGGAACGTGGATACCAGGGATGAGTTCTTAATGGGAGTGGGAAACAAGAGAGGATTTAAGGAGAAAGCTAAGGAGCTCAAGTCAGCAGGTGCTCCTCCTTGTGCAGGAGTGGGGAAATATTCTCTGGTCCTGGGTCTACGCCACGGTACAGCTTCAGAGGAGAGGGGAGTGACAAGGATTTCTCCCTCCAATCCTAGACCATGAGGGAAAAACTCAGCAGGAACACTCCCAAAATTCAGGAAATGGGAAACTTCTGAAGGAGGTCTATTAAGAAACTGAGGAGGAGAAAATGGAGTTCTTACAGAAGGAGATGGCAGATTACCTGTTTCGGTGGTGGAAGCTTCTTCTTCAGGTGCCTTTCCTTTTCTGAGAACCACCTCTGGATCAGTTTCAGGTGTAGCTAGGGGCAGCTGTGAATGAGACCGTGTGTGTCTGCCTCTGAAAGCCACAATTAATAGAGCCGGTTTTCCCCAGTGAAGTCATCACAATGGAGTCGCCAGGTGCACAACGACAATCTTGATAATTCTGATATCTGATGCACCTTCAGAATCAGTTAATCATTGTCATTCAATCCTGAGGAAAATATTCAACTTCGTCCCCGGCAACGACGCCAGAAATGTTGGCGACGGAAGTCATTCCTGGATTGCTAGCAGGAGCAGAGCCTGACGCCCATCAATTTTATGTCACGGTAGTTTATAGATGGGGTGAACGAATGGAAGCCAACTCAAAACAATATCATTCCAACTCCAAACTAGGCCAGGCATGCATAGGTGAGTGAGGTCTTATATAAACTTCAGATAGTGAGCTGTAGTAAAGGGTGAACAGGTGGAAGACTTATATAAGAGAAAAGCGGAGGTCTGTTATTAACATCGGGTTTCTAACAGGCTGAGGAAAAATATGTCCAAACGTAATATCATATTACATTCAAACGCAAAGCCAGAGAATAAAATAATGCAACAATAAATCCTTTATCATAACATAACTGTAACAATTCATGCGAATCATTCGATCATGAACTCTCTGGTATAAGACGAAAACATAGACGGATCAGGAGAATTGTTTGTCATAAAACAAGAAATCTCAAACACAGATGCATAACCATAGAACTAGAATGATCATTAAAACTTTACAGTAGGGAGCTTTTCTCTACCATCGATCATTACAAAATGGCAAAAATGCCTACATATACTCTTCCCTTCCTTTCAACCAGTAGAGGCGTCTCAGAACTTTCAATGGGTGACGTCTCCTCAATCAAATCTGTCCTTTGTTCCCCTGTCATACGCCTCTTTAATTTAGCATGGCTCACGCCAGGGGGTAGCTGAGCCCTTTGAATGTTGAATTGGCGTGTGCAGGTTCCTTTGGAGATTTGAAGACTCGGCATGGCCTTCCTGAAGAGAATCGGTACAGGGGACCCTCCCGGGTAGACTTTCATCTAGGACCTCCATACTCTGCAATAAATGAGTGATGTGAGGTTTCACCCACCCTCTCTCTTCTTTATCCATTCCGAGCAGGTATCGGGATCCAAATCACGTCGAACTAGAGTCTGAAGAGCACAGTGCCCCCCTTCTGGGACTTATTTCGGAACCTACGGCCAAATGAAAACGAAAGCGCCCCTCTTCCAGACCTCCTTCTGGATGACCAGGCGCCAAAACCATGGGCCCAACTCTGGGCACTTTCGGAGCTTCGGGATTCGGGGTTTCAAGGGGTGAAGTGATGAGGATATCTTACCGCGTGAATTCCTAAATACCGACATGAAGTAGATACGTGCCGCGCGTCCTTCCGAGATCTGACGGTCTTGAACTCGCCTGACACCGCTGTGGGCCTGGGCCTCTCCTGGTATTTCGTGCATCGGGACATAACAGAGCTTCTTTTTGTACCTTGGAGTCACGACGGGCGAAACACCAAGATGGGTCATCTTGTCGCCAAGTGTCCCCTTTAAATAGATGGCTGAAAATGCTTCGTGATGTTGCGGGCCCCAACTTCCATTCTTTCAGCGCCATCAGGGTTCGGGGTTTCGCGATGTTGAACAACACGAAACTCTCACACCATGAACTCCCGAACGTCGAAACGCCGAAGCGGCCAGATCTTGCGACACGTGTCTTTAGGATGAACGGCTGAGACCTTTCGACAGATATAAGTGCCCCTCCTCCCAACCTTTTCCTTTAAGACCAGATGCCAAAACCACGGGCCCAGTCCTGAGTGCTATCGGCATTTCGAGATTTGGGGTTTCGAAAGGTGAAGAGACAAGGAATTTTACCCCTTCAACTCCCGAATGCCGATATACCAGTGTGACTGGATCCTATGCCCCATGTCACTGGATCAGACGACCCAGATTCAACCTTGAAATATAAGGGCTTTCTTTGGTGCTATCTGTTGGGTAACTTAGTAACCCGGAGATCCCAATGACCGTGATCTGCTCTGCAGATGGGTCTCAGCTGTGGACCTCGAAACCTTGCCCGCTCGCTTGACTCGTAACCGAAAAGTTGGGTCCTTCCGCTGCTATACCTGGGTGTTTCATGTGCAACCTATAGCCCTGGGTGCTCTCGAGCCCGGGACAAGAAATATCGCTAACACATGTAAAAAAGAAGGATGGCATGATGCAAATGTGCATCGACTACAGGGCGTTGAACAAGAAGACCATTAAGAACTGGTACTTGATACCTAGAATCGATGAGTTGATAGATGAGTTGCATGGGTTGGTGTAATTATTGAAGATTGATCTTCGATTGGGGTACCATCAGATCTAGTTTAGAGAGGAGGAAATCCACAAAACAACCTTCAAATGTCACTACGAGCTATGAGTTTCTAGTCATGCCCTTTGGATTGACTAACGCAACAACTACCTTTCATTCATGTATGAACCATATATTCAACAACAAGTTGAGGAAGTTATTACTCGTGTTCTTGGATGATCTAGTGATCTACAACAGGACATGGGAGGATCATCTGAGGCATGTTGATGATATTCTCAGCATCATGGGGGAGAAATCACTATTTTCCATGGAGGAAAATTGCAAGTTTGGATTGACAGAGATTCTCTATCCAGGGAACGTTATTGGAGTTAAAGGGGTTAAGGTACATCAGGAAAAGATCAAGAAAATTTTGGATTGGCCCACACCCAAGTCACTTATAGAGCTGTGAGGTTTATTTGGGCTATGCAGCTATTACAGGTACTTTGTGAAATTATTTTCACAACTTGGTGCACCATTGACGGATCTCACCAAAAAGGTAGCTTTCAGATGGTCAAAGGAGGTAGAGGCAACATGTCACAGGATGAAGAAGGTGATGAGCACTATCCTAGTGTTATCACTTCTAGACTTCTCTCAAGGAATTGTGTTGGAGTGTGATGCATCTAGAGAGGGGATAGGAGCAGTGTTGATGCAAAATAAATATCCCATAACCTTTAAGAGAAGGAAGATGAGGGATCCAAAAAGGCTCTACTCCATCTATGATAAGGAGATGTTGGCCATCATGCATGCATTGGCCAAATTCAAAAAGTACCAGGTGGGAGGACACTTTGTGGTGAGGATAAACCATGATATATTGAGGTATTTCTTGGAGCAGTGGGACTTGAGCGAGAGGCAACAAAAATGGGTGAGCAAGTTTCAGTCATATGACTTTGACAATGAGTACACAAAGGGAAAGAAGAATGTAGTTGTTGATGCCCTTTCGAGTAGACTTGCAACTTTTTCCATGACATAGGTCTCAACGGACTAGAAGCTCATTCTCTTGGTGGAGTAATCCAAGAATAAATGCGTCTCTGAGCTGATGGAGGGGACTACACATGATGACAGGTACAGGGTAGTGGATGACATCATCTACTACAAGGATATGATTTATCTTGTCCTTGAGTCCACACTTAAGGATAAGATTATAAGAGTAGTACATGATGAACTACTAGTAGGGCACCTGGGATATTTGAATACCTACAGGAAGGTGAGGGAGTGCATGACTTGTCAGTCAAACAATTCAGAGCTCATGCATCCTGCAGGTTTATTCCAACCATTACCTATTCCATAGCAGAAGTGGGAGAGCATTTCCATGGAATTCATTATAGGGTTTCCAAAGGTACAGGACGGGGACTATATTTATGTTTTGGTGGATAGGTTGAACAAGTATACCCACATCTTTTCCATTCCTTCAGAGTATAGTGCAACTCAAGTGGAAGACACATTCCTCAGGGAGGTGTTCAGACTACACGATATTCCTAGATACATAGTTGGTGACCAAGACAACATGTTTCTCAATGCATTTTGGCAGGATCTATTTAAGTTATCATGGACATAGTTGACACCAAGTACTAGCTATCACCCTTAGACAAATGGACATATAGAGATAGTAAACAAGTGGGTTGAGGGATACCTACGGAACTACGTGTCAAGACAACATAAGGCTTGGCTAAAGTGGTTGCATCTCAGGAGCACTCTTATAATATGATCCGGAATATATTTGCAGAACGAAATGAATACAGATTATTATCAAAATATGCTTAACACATAATAACATATATACAGTAAAACTAGTTTCTATTCAATAAGGAAATAAGCTGAAACTGTAAAATGCAGCGGAAACAAGCTTGCTAGAATGGTGGTGACTTATCTCTGAGAAGAGATGTGACGATTGTGCTCATTCATAAGAATATGATTAAAATGAGGCTCTGAAGGCCTTTTTACAATAAACAAGAATGTAAAAAACCCTAGACATCCAAAAAACCTAACCCTAGGAAATGAAGCACCAAAAGTCATGTGGGGGTAAGTTAGTACATCAACTTCTCGAGGTTGTAACTTTTGCATAGGATCTTTGTTTTAGGCACATGATATCCGGTTGGAAAGGTCTATCCGAGGAATACACATTTTGCTTCTATATTTCAAAGGTCATTTTGACTGTGGCGAGCCCTAAAAAACATTGTTTAGGGCCTCAAAACGACCCCACAAGCCAGGGACCCGAAACCTAGGGAAAAACTGTCAAAATGAGAAAGTTGGAATAGGTACAAGGCCACCAACATCCATCTGGATCAATCCTACCCCTTTAGGAAGAAATGGTATCCATTGCATTGAGTTCCCCCATCAGATGACGAAATTTTTGCTGAATTTGGCCCTGGGTGAGCCACTTGCCTTGTTGCAGGAGCTGCCTTTCTTTGATAACTCGATAACGTTGGATCCTTTGTTGGTGAGTGCCCTTGATCTGTTTATCCACAATATGATCACTAGATTCATGTTGTATGCACTTGGGGTTTATCTTTGTTGGTGTCAATTGTTCTTTTATCTCTAAGGTGTCCAATAATGGTGGGAAATACGATTGAAGGATATCCACGTTGAACACTACGAGCAAGCCAAGGAAATGAGAAATGTTGAGCTCGAAATCATTATCACCCACAACCTTGGTGATGGTGTACTACCCATAATGGAGTGGGCGAAGCTTTCGATGGGGTCCTGTAAGGCGCTTTTTCTACAAGTGCAACCAAACTTTGTCGCCCACCTAAAACTTATGTGGCACCTAGTGTTGATCATGGTGCCGCTTGTACTTGTCATTGGACTTATGTAGGATATCCTGTACTTATTGGCAGATGTGTTGGGTACTCTCAATGAACCAGGTGGTTTTGTCAACTTCAGTTGGAGAAGGAGCTGAGTCGACCGAGGCAATCGCAAGGGGTACTGCAACATCCATGGGACCCAATGGTTGGAATCCCAACCCCACCTGAAAGGGGTTGTGGCCAGTTGAGCTATGTAGGGCTCGGTTCTAGCTATGCTAAACATAGGGGAGATTCTCATCCCATGTGGAAGGGTGATTGGAATTATACATGCATATGATATGCACGATCATTCGATTAAGACCTCGGTTTGGCCATCTGTCTGTGGGTGGAAGGTCGTGGATTTGGTGAGCTTCATGTCTAGCAGTGACCGGAGGCTTGAACAAAATGTGCTGAGAAATCGACTGTCCTGATCTGAGACAATGGTTTCTTTGATTCCAAAATGTACCTAGACTCGTTCAAACAAGAGCTTGGTAGTGGTATCTGATGTGATGCCCTTCTTGCAGGCGGCCAAAATTGTCATCTTAGAAAAGCGATCCACAACCACAAAAATAGTCATTGCCTCGCTTGGTGGATGGGAGGCCTTAAATGTAGTCCATTGAGATGGATTCCCATGGCCTATCAGGAGTAGGAAGAGGGGTGCATAGGCCCTATTTCTTAGTGGTTGGTTTGGCTATCACATAGGCAGTGCAGGACTTGATGTACTTGTTGACCTTTTGTCGAAGTTTTGGCCAGTAGAAATGTTTTTGTACCATTTCCACTGTCTTTTTGATGCCGAAGTGTCCTGCCACCAGATTGTAGTGGGATTCCTAGATCAACTTCGCTCGCTCGCTTGATGGAACGCAGATATGGACCAGATGACACAACATCACATTCTCAATATGGAAATTAGTGACAATTGCATTTGCGCCCAACATTTGGTAGGTGGTGGCATAGTCGGGGTCTGTCTCATAGAGTTGGGGCCATCCAGAGGTCTCATGTCCGCAAGATTCTAGCACTGTGGTGAGTGACGTGACTGACGGTCTGTTGAGGCAATCAACAATGCAGTTGGTGCTTCCCATTTTATACTTGATGCTGAGGTGGAATTGCTCCAAGTACATGGACCACTTTTGATGGTGGTCATTCTGCAATTTTCCAAGTGTCTGCATAAATTGGAGTGGCTTATGATCAATGTGGATGACTGTCTCCTTCCCAAGAATGTAATGTCTCCACTGGTGACATGCTTGCACAATGGAGTACATTTATTTGTTGTAAGTAGGGTACTTATGAACAACATATGATAGTGTCTCACTACGATAGGCCACATGGTGGTCGTGATGAGGGAGAACAACGCCCACAACATAGTCTGAAGCATATGTATTGATCTCAAAGGGCTGTTGCAGGTATGGTAGTGAAAATACTGGGGCTGAGCACAAGCGTTTCTTCAAATCATCGAATGCTTGTTGTTGGGACTGACCCCACACAAATTTCTCTTTACCACCACCCCTGGTTACTTGGCTGAGGGCCCATGCAATATGGGAGAATCCCAACACAAACACACAGTATAAATTGGAAAGGCCCAAGAAGCTTCGAAGCTCAGTGAGTGTAGTTGGGGCTGGCCAGTCACAGATGACTTGGATTTTGGTTGGATCCACATGTACGCCATGTTGATCAATGATGTAGCCTAGGTAATGAACCATGTCCATGCCAAAGGATAATTTTTCCAAGTTGGCTTAGAGATGGTGCTTCTGCAGGGTGTGCAAACCTACTGAATATGATGCAAGTGTTCCATGCAAATCTTGTTGTAAATGAGAATGTCATCCATATACACCACTACAAAAGTATTGGTGAATGGTCACAAGATATCGTCCATCATCCTCATGAAAGTGGCTGGAGCATTTTTCAAACGAAAGGGCATGACCAACCATTCAAAAAGACCTTACTTTGACTTGAAGGTGGTCTTCCATACATCTTTCTGTTCAATTAGGACCTAGTGGTAGCCAGACTTTAGATCAATCTTACAGAAGTATTTGGTCCCCATGAGATGATCAAAGAGGTCGTCAATTTGGGGAATCAGGTACCGATTCCTGACAATGATTTTATTCAGGGTCCAGTTATCAATGAGAGTCAACAGGTTCCATCTTTCTTTTGTACCAGCACGATTGGGCTTCCACAAGGTGATGAGTTGGGATGTATGTGCCCCTTGTGGAGAAGTTCTTGGATATGCCACTTGATCTCCTCATTCTCTAACAGAGAGCAGTGGTAGATAGGCCCATTGGGAAATGGTGCATCAGGGGTCAGATCGATGGGGTGCTTGACCTAACAGTGTAGAGGTACCCCGGTAGGTGAGGATAAAATATTTGAGTATTCTTCCACGAACTTATCCACTTGCTTCTACTGTGTGGAGAGGTCGGCCACAGAGACCCTGGATGTGGCTGCAATATTTCTCTCATTCTGAGAGCAAATAACGAAGAAGACAATATTACCTGTCTGAGATATGTCCTTTCTGCATTGCTTGGAAGAGATCAACGAAACATCACTAGGTGGGACTTCCTCGACTATCCTGTACAATTATTTGTTCAAAGTAATATTAACACTGTAAGGCTTAGACTCATATACAACATGAAGTTTCCATAAATATGGTTGGCTCAAAATAACATTACAAACTTCGAGAGGGGAAATAACAAACAATACCTCATCTTTGAAGGGATTGATGTTGTATGACATGCAACATTGTTGGCTGACGTGAATGTCGCTTCCTTGGCGGATCCGTCTGATAGTGTAGGGCTACGGATGTGGCATTATCAGAAGGGTGAGTCGCTTGATAACCTCTGTTGAGATGAGGTTATTCCGGCTACCGCTATCAATGATAAAGTGTAGCAGAGTACCCTTCACCCACATCTGTGAATGAAAAAGGTGCTTGCCTTCCTCTAACTCGTTTGGTTCACCAAGCTAGAGCTTGGTGGTAGCAACGATAGCATTGGGTTTTGCGTCTATGATCTATCTCCCCCTTTTTCATTCTGAATTAGAGTTGGAACCTGCATCTTATTCAAAGGCTTTCACCTCAGCCACCAGTGACTGCTTCGAGCGACAATCAATAGTGTTATGCCAAGGGCTCTTATGAAAGTCGCACCACTTCCCGGTATCTTTCTTTGTCTTTCTGGTGTCCTTCTTTTCTTGCATCCTGGACTGGTTGTCCCGAAGCTGTTCATCTTTGCTTTGTCCTTTTTTCTGTGGGTTGGGGTTGCCCTTTCCTGTCTTTTTTTGTGCGGGGTTCCCAGGCCCAAATTTCCACGTCTTTTGTTTGAGCTTCTGCTCAATTTTGATGGCATATTGGTAGGTTGTGCCCAAGGATGAGATGTCCAGAAAATCCATTTCATCCTGGATGTATCTATACATAATGTCATGATACTTGAGCACCAAATATCACTCATAATATTTGATACCTAGTTTGGTTCTCAAGGTATGGAAGATATTTGTGAACTCGAGCATCGCTTGGACTCTTTCCTATAGCAGTGTGTTCCATTTTGTGTACAAGTCATCATAACCTCTAACGAGGTAGTATTGTTCCTTAATAGCATCCCTGAAGGAATTCTAGGTGACTGTGACTATAAATAATGAGGGTTCCTCTGTTTCCTTTTGCTCACAGAAAGTTTTCCACCAATATTTGACATGGGGGACGACTTTGAGGAGCGCAAAAGTAATATTTTCTCTATTCGAGAAGTTATGGATAGAGAAATACTATTATAGTAGATTCAACCATTTGTTTACTACATCTGCGTCTATCTGACTTTGAAATATAGGAATATCGAAGTTGATTTGTACCTTGAAAGGAGTGACACCTCCGTTTGAGGAAGATGTGTCGCCTATTGGTAGCCGTCGAAGGATTTGCAAAAAACTATCCATCATCTCGTTCCTCTTTGCATGAGGGATTCCTTGAGCAACATTTTGAAGGCATCTCTTGTCCCTTCACCCTTATTTTCTTCTACCATGAGAGGTCATTTGGTCATGCGAGAGATTTTATCCTCAAGAGAAATAAGCTCGAGACCCAATTCTTTGTACCCCAACCTCATTGGGGGAGGTTGGGGACATGCATTAAGAATGACAAGGAGCATACTGCTCTGATACCACTGATCTAGAATATGTTTGCAGAACAAAATGAATATAGATTATTATCAAAAGATGCTTAACAAAAAATAACAAATGTACAGTAAAACTAGTTTTTATTCAATAAGGAAATAAGCTGAAACTGTAAAATGCAGCGGAAACAAGCTTGCTAGAATGGTGGCGGCTTATCTTTGAGAAGAGATGTGACAGTTGCACTCATTCTCAAGAAGATGATTACAATGAGGCTTTGAAGGCCTTTTTACAATAATCAGGAATGTCAAAAACCCTAGACATACAAAAAACCTAACCCTAGGAGATGAAGCGCCAAAAGTCATGTGGGCCCCATTTGGGTAAGTCAGTACATCAACTTCCCGGGGTCGTAACTTTTTCATACAATCTTCGTTTTAGGTGCACGATAGCTCGTTGGAAAGGTCTATCTGAGGAATACACATGTTGATGATATCTATCGAAGGTTATTTTGACTGTGGCAAGCCCTAAAAAATGTTGTTTAGGGCCTCAAAACGGCCCCGCAAGCTAGGGACCTGAAAACTAAGGAAAAAACTGTCAAACTAGAAAATTGCTAAAATGAGCCAGTTGGAATAGGTGAGAGGCCACCGACATACATCTGGATCATAATACCACTTATGACATGCCCATCGAGATGAGTCCATTCAATGGATTATATGGCTAATATGCCCCCATCATTTGTGGATTTCACATTTGGGGAAAGCAGGGCCTTAAAGGACTATAGTCAGTAGAAAAAAGGGATTCACGAGGATTTGTTTAGTGTTATTTGGTTAGAAGATGTTATGTTTATAAAGTGACAATAAATAAAAAGGTAAATTATTAATTACTTAAACACTAAAAAATAATTTTTAATGTTTAAGTAAATATTAAGGAGAAATAAGGGTGAGGTTTGATTTGGTTAAAAAATGGGAAAGATCTAGAAGACTCTGAGGAAGAATAAAAGGAGGGGTAGTGCCTCACTTTGGTATTATGATTTGATCTCTTGTTTTGGAGTGCTCTTTGAGCCAAGTTTTCGTTGGGGTTTTGACAAAACCATTCCACTATTGGTTTAGTTTCGGTGGTGCGACATCCACCCTAGCTAGACATAAGGGGAAATCCATCCAGGGTTTTCCATTGAAGCTTCATCTTTGTTTGAATTTAGTGTTGGGTATGTGTTATATTCTTTGCACGAGTAGTATTGTCTGAGCGTATGCGCTAGCCATGCAAGGGGGTTAGAGGGTAGTAGGGGGGCGGAGCCCCCCACGCGGGGGTCCGGGGGAAGGGCCCCTAGAAAAATTATTTTTGCCTCGAGAAACGCGACACCTGCCTCAGGAAACATGTCATGTATTTAGGTGGTTTTTTCGACACATTGTTTTTGCCAATGGTTTTCTATTTTCGGTTAAGGAATTAGGGTTTTGGACTAATCCATGTCATTGGGTTAGAGTTTTCGATCTCGCTGGCTCCTATATGTATATTGTATTGTAAACAATGTAACACAATGAATGAATATAATATATGATGGTTTTCCCGGTTTGGGTTTCCAGGGGAAAAATATCTGTGTAATGTTTGTATTTGCCATTGTATCTTTTCTGTTCTTTTCTAAATATTTGTTTACAGTAGACATTGTACAAGGTTAGAATTTACATTTGGTATCAGAGCTTTATTGGCTTCAGGGGGACGCCTTTGTGGTCAAAGGTTTGGCTCGGGACTGTGATAAGCCTTGTTACAGTGGGAGATCTACGTTATTGTTTTTCAGGTGAAAATAAATGGCATTAAATTCAAAGATGGAGATCGAGAATTTTAATGGGAAAAGCTTTGAGCTGTCGAAGCTCAAGATGGAAGATCTTTTGGTGGACAAAGATCAATGGATCATGGTAGATCCAGGTACTGCACCGAAAGGAACTTCTGCAGATGACTGGAAAAAGATGGATCGGAAGGAAAAAAGCACAATCCGACTGTGTCTCTCCGATTCAGTATTACTGAATGTGTCAGAGGAAGCTACAACCAAGGATTTATGGGAAATGTTGGGGAAGTTGTATCAGTCTAAGTCCCTAGTAAATAAACTATTCCTGAGAAAGAAGTTGTATAACTTGAGGATGAGAGATGGAGACTCGAGACTCGGTGGCAGAGCATTTGAACGCCTTCAATACTGTGGTAAGTCAGTTAGTATCTGTTGAGATTAAAATTTTAGATGAAGATAAATGTATCAATTTGTTGTGTTCTTTATCAGACTCGTGGGATATTCTGGTTGTGGACATAGGTAGTAATACAACTTCTTTGAAATTTGAAGAAGTGGTCTCATCCTTGTTGTCGGAGGAGATGAGACGAAAGAATATGGAAGGACATAGCACAAACACATTATTTGCAAGAGGACGTTCCCAGGAAAGAAATAGATCTA
>ML836557.1:68271-85770 GCA_009831015.1 Picea engelmannii | reverse complement strand
CCAACTCTTGGAAACCATTTGTGAAGGGATTTTGCGCTTGGAAAAATATCCTAGATTGGTAGAGGATTTGGGATGATTACATCCAGGAAGAGAATTAGAAGGAGTCCAAAACAAACAAGAAGAGAAGTAGTGATGAGATTTTGTCCCTTGTCAGTAAGACAAGAAAGGAAAAAGGACAAAGTTTCAACAAGAAGGGTAACAATGATGGAGGAACATAGTAACAAGGGAAGAAGAAGGACTTGAGTAAATTAAAGTGCTTCTCATGTCATAAGAATGGACATTATGCATCTTATTTTCTAGAGAAGAAGAAGGGAGATGAAAATACATAGACAACGACATCAGTAGAGACACACCTAGATGAGTTTGCAACAAAGTTTTAAAAGGATTTCTCCCTAGTTTCTTTTCTTTCTACCAGCACAACTACTAGGAGTGTGTGGTACTTAGATAGTGGTGCATCTCATCATATGACAAAAGAACGAGAATTATTTAGCAATATGACGGAGATGGACTCAGAAGTTTATGTGGAGCTTGGTGATGATGCCAAGTATGCAGTGAAGGGAGAGGGAACAATTTTGTTCAATCTTGAGTCATGAGGCTTGTTTGATTCCTAGGATGTTCTTTACATACTAGGATTAAAGAATAATTTTCTCTCAGTCTCAGCTATGGAGGAAAATGGTTTTTCCATTACTTTTCAAAGAGAGAAAGTACTCATTCATCAAGATAAAGCTAGCTTGGACAAAACAGTGGTTGTTGGGGTTAGAGAGGGCACTTTACAAAGGTTCCAGGGAAAGGCTATTCAGGCTTTGGTACATCACAATGATAACCTATGCGAGCTATGACATAGGAGGTTGGGACACCTACACTATAGGGAATTTCCAATTCTGGGGAGGATTGTTACAGGTATTCTAGAGTTCAATATTGAGAAGAAGGGAGTGTGTAGAGGGTGTGCACTTGGAAAGAATGTCAAGGCTGCTTTTCCAAGAAACAAGAGTATGTCTAAGGGGATATTGGATATTATATGTTCAAATGCGAGTGGGTCGATGTCAGTAGCATCAGTGTTGGGAGCATCATACTATGTGACGTTCATTGATGGATTTTTCAAGAAAATTTGGATCTTCTTTATGAAGACCAAGGATGAGGTCTTCAGTTAGTTTTAGGATTTTAAAAATCAGGTGGAAAACCAGACATGAAAGAAGATCAAGGTATTGAGGTAGGATAATGGGGGAGAGTACACGTCCAATGAATTCAAGGACTTATGCAAGGAGGAAGGCATGAAGAGGGATTTGATACATGATACAATAGTTTCGTATCTAAAGAATTGGTCCTTCATTAGTTCTTCCAGGGATATGATACATGACCAGTAGTTTCATATGTTTCGTTGAGTAGTGGCATGTAACACAATAGTGTATCTAAAGAACATGATTCCTCACAAGATATTGGGGGACTATACTCCAGAGGAGAAAATCTCAGGAGCGAAGCTAGAGATAGTAAATTTGAGGATCTTTGGTTGTCCATTCTACATCCATGTTCCTGTGAAGAAGAGGATGACATTGAAACCTTCAATACTGAAGGGTATATTTGTGGGGTACAAAGAGACCTCAAAGTATTACAAGATCTTCATTCCAGTGCAAAGGAATAAATTTGTGAGAATATATGTTAAGTTTGAGGAGAACTTGGTATCTATAATCTCTCAGGATTCATCAATGATGACAAATGATGACGAGCAATAGGCTCCGAAGGATGAGAAACAATCAACAATGAGTCAAAATTCAGGTGGGGAGGAGGAGTTATCCCCTTCCAATTCTATCTTGAGACCCAGGTGAGGCTCCTGGTAGTGTAGTAAGGGAGTGTAGGCCTCTGAGAAAGTTTTTGAACTATATGGCACTTATGAATAACATCATTGATGTTGATCCTTCCATTTTTTAGGAAGTATCATATTATCAAGTTTGGTGGGATTCCATGGTAGAGGAGTACAACTCTATTATGAGGAATGATGTTTCAAACATAGTTTCGAGACCAAAGGGGAAGTCAGTTGTAAATTTCAGGTGGCTCTATAATATCAAGAATGTTGTAGATGGTAGCATAGATAATTTCAAGGAGAGGTTCATGGTGAGAGGGTTCTCCCAAAAAGAGGGAGTGGAATACGAGGATACTTTTTCTCCTGTCACCAAGTATGCTTCTAGTCAAGATATTATTTATATTGCTTCAGTTATGAGGTGGAGGATTCATCAAATGGATGTGAAGATCACTTTCCTCAATAGGATCATTGAGGAAGAAATATATATAGAGAAAATTTAGGTATTTGAGGTACATGGGAGGGAGTATCATGTGTGTAGGATTAATAAATCCTTGTACAGACTTAAACAAGCTCCAAAGGTGCGGTATTCCAAGATTGACAATGGTGATATACTCTAATAATCAGAGTTGAATCAAACTCTCAGAGAATCCAATATTCCATGACAAGTCCAAGAAAATTGAGATCAGATATCACTCCATTCAAGCTAGGATCTAGAAGGGAGAAGTGAAGCTTCGATATATTTCCATAGATGAGAAGGTTCTAGATATTCTGATCAAACCCTTGGTTAAATGGAAGTTTGTGTTCTTCAGAGACAAAATTGGATTGGTTCATAATACCTTCCTCACTAAGAGGGAGTGTTGATGTTTTTGGAATCAGACATGTACCTCCACACAGGTCTAGGTGTCTAGATGTGTGGAATTCATACTAATCCTTGTACCTTGAGACTTTACTATTAATTAAGGGAATTATTAAAGTAAAGTTCTTTTATTAGAGAGTTGACTTTTATTATAATAAATCCTTTAATTATAATTATTGAATTACATAATAGCCATTAATCTCAAGTGAGGGGATAAGTAATCTCAACTATCAATCACTTTGGAGATTAGGGTTAGGGCATAATTCAATCTTATAAAATCAAGGCTATGGTGAAGGAGAAGATACAATTTGATAAAGAGAGGATTGGATCATGAAGGATTGTGATTTAAAGACATCTTGGATAGGTGGAGAAGAAATTACATCTAGAGACCAGGTCAGGGAGAAGATAGAATATAAATAGTTGCAATTTCGATTGATTGAACCTATAGTAGCAGGGTCACATTGTACAAAGTTTCGTACAATATTTTAGTGCATGTACGCAGTTCTTAGTGGAGACAGATGCGTATACATGGGTTTTCTTAAGGAAATCCATGTACATCTCGGGAGTCATGAAAGTACAAGTTCATACAACAATGTAGGAGATTGCTAGGGTTTACAAGTATTGTTCATAGTTTTATGTATTTATTTATGGGCCATTTTCCCAGGTATGGGAGCCCTTGTGAGTTTTGAAGTTATTTGAATTATAAACTTAGTTTATGGGAACAATATATTTTTGTATTGTGGATGATACTTTTGGCTTCCAGTATTTCTTCCACTAAATTTATTTGATTTGATTATTCTAGCGATGTATTCTGTTTTTTATGTCACTAATTTGATTTACAACAAGGAATCACTAGATAACGAAAGTAACTAGGAGTCAGAATAGGGTAATATAAATAGTTGAATTAGTAGACATGGGTAATTCCCCCTTGGACTCCTATTAGTCATTCTCTTAGACCATCCCCCTTCTTTTGTATTAATTCATCCCCCATCTATATCCATATTCCCTTAGCAATTGGCATCACATATTATTACTGAAATCTATAAATACATTTCACATATACATTGTTTGTTCGTAGCCACATTTTATATCTATATTATGCATTAATTAAACTGGGGATTATAGTGGGGAAATTAAATTCCCCCCCCCCTACAATTCTGCATCGTCCTTGGTTCACACTACGTCGACATACATACATATAAAATTTTACATCACAACTCTAAAAAATAAAAATTATACAATTTTACAACTTCAACAACAGTTCCAACCAAAATATCATATTCCTCTCAACCCACTGACCCAAGGAATGTACCCCCTTCAATGCTTTAATTCCATCAATATGTACCATTATTTTATTATTCCCCCTAGCGCAGGTTGGATAGGACTCTGAGATGTGGTTCTGGAACTCTAGCTGCTCAAAATGGAGTTTTGCATTCTTATATTATGTTTTCTTCAAAAATTTTGAAAACATTGTGGGAATTCTTCCTAGATGTTTTCTTCGTTCTCCCATGTAGCATATTCAATACCATAGTGGTTCCATTGAACCTTTACCATACCTATGGATTTGTTCCTGAGTACTTTGACTTTCCATTCCAAGATGCATACTGGTTCCACTTGGAAATCCCGCTCATGTTCCACCTAGATCATAGTCCAGTAAATTATGTGGTTAGGGTTAGGCATGTATTTATTTAATCATGACACATGAAATAAATTATGCACTCTCATGGATGCGGGAAATTCTATAATGTATGATACTAGCCCTATCTTTTGTAATATTTCAAAAGGTCCAAAATATCTTACTTCCATCTTTGGGAAGATTCCTAATCTTATCCAACTTCTCTTCACCTTCACTTTAAAAAATGCATGCTCTCCCACTTTAAAATATATAAAACTCTACTCTCATATGCATAATGTTTCTTCCTATCCTGCGTATCCATTAAAGTATGATTGATGTTTGTCATTTTCTCTTCCATTTCGGATGCAGGAACATCGTTAGCAAGCACACGTGGAGAGACAACTCGACGCATTAGTACACCTTTGAATCATTTAGGAATCTTAACCACTGGAGTTTCCTGCAAATATTTTTGAAATGATCGAAAACTAAAGAAGATCAAATGCTTGGGAGTTGAATGATCATGAGTGATCTGTGATTTTCAATCCTAAACATTAATGTAATGAAAATTAAGTAGCAGTTATTTTTTTATCGAGTAGACGAGTAGTCGGAGGGAACCCTAAGGACTATCTGAGATAAATAGATGTGTTGTATGCCCGAATGAGGCTGTTGCAAGTTAGTAGGAGATTTATGTGATTTAGTTGTTGCTGAGTTTTTAGTTGTTGTTTTATAGTAGTTGTAGCCATTTACTTTTAAATGAATATAACAGAGGAAAATTTATCCAATGCATGGTGTTTCTACTGTTTACAATTCCCTGTTATTTTGTTTTCATGAATGAATGAGTTATGTTGTTGAGTATATGAAACTATGAAGTGTTTATATAAGTTTTGGTTGTTCTCTTCGTTGAGTTCATGCAAGGTGTGCATACAGTCCGCAAGGAGTGTGTTGATAGAATCTATTTCGATTCAGAAGCTCAGAAGAGATAGAGCAAAACTTTCCCTTTGCAAGGACTGCAAAGTGACCGCTGCAAGGTGTGCACAGCCATCTGCAAGAACTTAAGTCTTGTGTGAGAATCTACTACAAGGAGTGACAGAGTCTGTTCAATTCATAATCTTAGAAAAGATAGCATGAAATTTCCATTTTCAAGGACTTCCAAAGGACTGTTGCAAGGCATGCATAGTCTCCCACAAGAATCTAAGTCTTGCATAAGAGTTTGTTGCAAGGAGTGCACATATCCGAAATTCGAATAAGTGTCGAAGTAATCCTCTAAGGAGTCAAAGGGTTCGAGAGAGAAATATAAGGAGAGATATTGGGAGAAATCTTCAAGGGAAACAAAGTTTTGAAGGTTTCACGAGTCATCGACTAAGATCCATTCAAGAGGGAGCGAGATCATTCTGGATCATCAGATCTGGGAAAAGTGCACAAGATTTAAGTCTTTGTGTGCACACAGGAGAGAGGATTCACCAAATTATCGAAGAGGCTATGGATCATCCATCATCCAGAGGGACAGGTGGTGCAATATCTACAACTCTAGAAGCTTGTAGACAGGGAGAAAGTGAAGACTGAGAATTGAAACTCCCGAAGCCCGAAGGACCGAAGTGAACCTCAATCGTCGATCTATGAGGGAAATGAGTCGAAATATCATCATCTTCAGGTAAAGGAACTCCGGAAGAAATCGAATACTGAGAGTTGAAACTCCTGAAGCTGAAAGAGCCGAAGTGAACCATAGTCGTCGATCTGTGAGAGTCACACATCGATAGATTGTCGTCTTCAGGTGAAAGCATTCTAGAAGAAAGAGAAGACTGAGATTTGAAACTCCCGAAGCCCAAAGAGCTAAAGTGAACCATATCCATTGATCTGTGAGGTACATGCATAGACAGATCATCGTCTTTGGGTGAAATTATTCCAAGAGAAATAAAAGACCAAGAGTTGAAACTTTCGAAGCCCGAAGAGAGAAGTGAACCACAACCATCAATCTGTGACGAACACGCGTCAAATGATCGTCGACTTCGGGTGGAAATACTGTGGAGGAAGCAAGAGTTGAGAATTGAAAATCTTGAAGACCAAAGGGAGAAATCATTCGTATCCGTTGGTTTGGAAAGAGGGCACGCGTCGATAGATCATGGAGATATGGCAGTGCATGCGAAAGGAGGGAAAGGGTTGCTGACTGATATTTGACCAAGGCAAAAATGATGACAAATCTTAGTTGTCGATAAACAGGCAACACCCAAGATCACAAGATCGATGGTCATGCTTAATTGCGGGGACAAAAGGTGCTTGTGTTTTAAAAATCTTTGAGCGGGTCGCAATTGAAACCACGATATTTCTAGAGGGATATGTGGTAGCTGCTAGTGAATTGCGGGGAGAAAAGCGGTGTGGTCTTAAAATACTCTAGGCCACCTCGCAATCATGTGATTATGTGAGGACATGACCCGAGGTCACATACGGGAGAGGAGCTAGCACCTAAAACTTGAGATTTCAGCAGCGCGAAGAAAGAGGTTGTGGGTGCCATAGAACTTGCACCAGAAGGCTTAAAGGACCTGTGTTAAATCACAAGTGAGAACATTAAGGTTTCAGAGAGCTTATTTGGCTTGGAAATCAAATATCCGGGAGGTCTTATAGACTAGAAGGGGGGTCTGCATCAAGTGGTATCAGAGCTTGAAATTGTTTCTAGCAAAAGAGAGCTTGAAGTTGTACTTTGTGTGTGAGATATAGTTAGCACAATGCCACCAAGAAGACATCTGGAGCCACCTTTAGCCAATCATGTTGTAGAAAGATAAATGAGAGAGATTCATGCAATATTAGATGCATGGGAGGCAGCACAGAGGAGGGCACCTGATGTTGGGGACATCAATGATGCAGAGAGTGAAGAAGTAGAAGTCGAAGAAGCTATAGGGGAAAATGTTGTCGAGGAATGCTTATTGAGAGTGGTTGTTAAATTGGGAGCTAGAGCCAAGGTATACATCCCAATGTATGAAGGAAGTTAGGATGTTGAAGAATTGTTGGAATGGATAAGATACATGGAAAAATATTTCGACTATGAAGATGTTGATGAGGAGAAAAAGGTGAGACATGTTGTCACCAGGCTAAAAGGACATGAAACACACTGGTGGGATGAACTGCAGGCTATGAGGAGAAGCAAAGTAAAACAAAAGATAAATAATTGGGGCATAATGGTAGCTAAGTTGAAGGCTAAATTCATGCCCAAAGATTATCAGATAAATTTGTTTAGGAAGTTGTAGAACCTGAGGCAGAAGGGTATGATAGTGAAAGAATACATGAAGGAGTTCTACAAGTTGAATATCAAGACTAGACAAAAAGAGAAATATGAATAAAAGGTTGCTAGATATATAAATGGCTTGAGGTATGAAATCCAGAATGAGATCAACATGATTTCAGTAAGGACAGTAGAGGATGCTTATCAGATTGCTCTGACGGAAGATGATAAGTTTTCCAGAAAATAGAGTCAACGAAATAGAGGTATAAGCCTAAGCAAAGGAAAGGGAGTTGCCCACAATAAGACACAGAAATCCAAAGGAAAGACTGAGAAAACACACAGTCACTCAGAAAGAGGAGGAAGTTCCCGAGGAAGACAAGGTGGTGGAAGAATTTCTTCTAGAGGAAGAGGAAGAAGCAGAGGAGGAGAAGTAAGGTGTTATGCCCATGGAAAGATAGGACAGATGTCTTGGAATGTCCCGAGAAAAACAAAGAAGGAGGAGGTGAAGATCACATTTCAGAATCATAGAAAAGGAATGTTGAAGCAGAAGATGCAGAGGATGGAAAATCCTTGATGTTGAGGAAGGTTCTCTTAAAAGCAGAGCCAAAAATTGAAAATCCAGTGCAAAGGAACAGTTTATTCAGGACAACTTGAAAGACTAAAGACATAGTATGCAAGGTGATAATTAACAGTGGGAGCACTGATAACGTATTATCCACAGATATGGTGGAGAAATTGGAGCTGGAGACAACTGCACATCCAAGGCCATATAAAGTCTCATGGTTTTGGAAAGGACACCAGGTAATGATCACTAAACAATGCCTTGTTGAATTTAAAATAGGAGGATAGAGAGGTGAAATTTTGTGTGATGTAATTCCCATGGATGTATGCCATGTTTTGTTGGGAAGACCATGGCAGTTTGACATAAATGTCATTCGTGATGGGAGAAAAAATACTTCCACCTTGGAGAAGAATGGTAGGACACACATGTTGTTGTCAATAGAGGAGAAGAAAGTAAAGGAAGAATCCATCACAAACATACTTCTCATGAGTCGGAAGAAACTCCTGAGTAAATTCAAGAAGGGACAAGAGATGCAGTTTGTTGTGGTCAGGAAACCCAAAGTTGTCCTTACAAGTAATTCGATGGATGATTTGACTGAAGAAGTTCATGAGTTGTTGGATAATTTTGCTGACATAGTAGTGGATGAGTTTCCTAACTCATTGCTACCCATCAGAAGTATCAACCATTATATTGATTTGATACCAGGAGCAATTCTTCTAAACAAAGCATCATACAAATTGACACCTGAAGAGAATGAGGAGGTAAAGAACCAAGTCCAAGAATTGTTAGACAAGGGTTTGGTCAGAGAAAGCATGAGTCCATGTGCAGTACCAACTGTTTTGAGTCCAAATAAGGATGGAGGATGGAGAATGTGTACAGACTCGAGAGCCATTAACAAGATCACCATCAGGTATAGATTTCCTTTTCCAAGAATGGATGACTTAATGGATTGCTTAAGTAGAGAAAATTTATTTTCTAAGATAGATTTGATAATTGGATATCACCAGATAAGGATGAGAGAATGTGATGAGTGGAAAACAACCTTTAAGACAAATCAAGGGTTGTATGAGTGGCTTGTTATGCCATTCGACTTACCAAATGCCCCAAGTACTTTTATTAGGTTGATGAATGAAATACTGAAAGATTTCATTGGAAAGTTTTTGTTTGTATACATGGATGATATACTGGTCTTTAGAAAGACTAAAGAGGAGAATTTGAGACATTTAACATTAGTGATGAGGAGACTACAATAGGAGAAGTTGTTGATAAATCTAAAGAAGTCCTCTTTTATGAAGACAAAACTCATTCACTTGGGTTTTTTTATCTCTTCAAATGAATTGAAGATGGATCCAGAGAAGGTGAAAGAAATCAAAGAATGACCATCACCAAGGAGTATGTTTGAAGTGAGAAGCTTCCATGGATTAGCAAGTTTCTATAGGAAGTTCATCAGAAATTTCAGTGGAATTTGGCACCTATGATGAATACAGTGAAGAAGAGGCACAAGTATTTTAAATGGACAGAAGAGGTCGAGAGGAGCTTCAATATATTGAAGGAAAAGATAACAGAATGACCAATTATGGTCTTACCAAATTTTGGAAAAGTGGAGTTTCAATTGGAGCAATCTTGAGCCAAGATAATAAACCAGTTGCATATTTCAGTGAGAAGCTAAATGAGACTAAGAGAAAGTAATCCACATATGATAAAGAATTTTATGCCATAATTCAAGACTTAAAGAAATGGAGGCACTACCTTGTTCCCAAGGAATTTGTCTTGTACATCAACAACCAAGATTTACAATTCGTAACCAAACATGAAAAATTGAATCAGAGACATGAAAATGGATTGAGTTTATGCATAATTTTACTTTTTTCATAAAACATATTTCTGGAAATGCTAACAAAGTTGTTGATGCATTAAGTAGGAGATGTTTGATTCTGTAGGAGTTTCAAGTAAATACCTTAGGGTTTGAACACCTTAAGGAAATGTACAGTGATGATCCAGATTTCAAGGAAGCATACGAAGCATGTGAAAATACTGTGCTGAGAGACATGAGCTAGTGGACAAAGTATATGATCCAATAGGGATTGTTGTTCAAGGGCAGTCAACTGTGCATACCAAAATTCTCAATGAGGGATAACCTTTTGAAGGAAAAGCATAGTGGAGGATTGGTTGGACATTTCGACTATGATAAAACATTTGCACAGTTGAGAAGTTCATATTATTGGCCAAATATTAGGACAAAAGTGATAAAGTTTGTAAACAAATGTAGAATCTACCAACATGCAAAAGGCAAAAGACAGAAAATTGGATTGTATCAACCATAGCCAATACCAGAGAGGCCTTGGGATGCAATAAGCATGGATATTGTGTGGGGACTACCAAGGACACAAAGAGGATGTGATTCCCTATTTGTGGTGGTGGATAGATTTTCAAAGATGGCACAATTCATCCCATGCCAGAAGACTAGTGATGCAACACATGTTGCAAATTTATTTTTCAAGGAAGTTGTTTGATTTCATGGATTACCCAAAAGTATTGTCTCAGACAAAGATACCAAATTCATTTTTCATTTCTGGAGAACACTGTGGAAGAGGTTGGGGACAGATTTGTCCTTCATATCAACTTATCTCCCTCAAACAGATGGACAGATTGAGGTGGTAAACAAAATTTTGGGAAACTTATTCATGAGTCTAGTCATTGAGCATCATAGTCAGTGGGATCAGATTCTTCCACAAGCAGAATTTGCATACAATGACTCACCAAACATGAGCACTCAAAAGATCCCATTCCAAATACTGTATGGAATGAAGCCAAGGGGAGTAGATGAGTTGAGAGACTTGGAACAGAGTGAGATCAGAAGCACTGGATCATAATATTTTGCTACAGAAATACATAAGCTCCATAGCTAGATCAAAGAGAAGTTGCAGAACTCTAGCCAGGAGTACAAACATAAAGTCGACCAACATCGTAGAGAGCTTCAATTTGGAGTATTAAATCAGGTTCTGGCACACCTCAAGAAAGAAAGGTTCCCTCAGGGAACATATAAAAAGTTGAAGATGAAGAAGATAGGGCCATGTAAGATCTTAAGGATGTTTGATGCAAATGACTATAAGATTGAGTTGCCAGATGATGTGGGCATATCACCCATATTTAACATATCAGACATGTATCCTTACATGTAAGATGACATAGAGAGATCAGAAGATTAGGAGAATATCTAGTGGGAGAAGTAGATGCCTGTGGCAGAAAAACCACAGATGGAGAAGATCGTTGATCAGAGGATTGGAAAGAAGACCGGGAGGAAGACCTATTTTGAATATTTGGTCAAGTGGAAGGGACACCCAATAGAAGATGCCAGTTGGGAAATTGAAGCTGATATCCAGAAGCATGGAAATTCGGTGCAGGAACTCATGGACATGAGTCCATGATTTTTTGTCCCGGGGAGTATGATGCAGGAGCATCATCAGCAAGCACACGTGGAGAGAAAAATCAATGCCTTAGCACACCTTTGAATCATTTCATAATCTTAACTGTTGGAGTTTCCTGCAAATATTTTTTAAATGATCAAAAACTGAAGAAGATCAAATGCTTGGGAGATGAATGATGACAAGTGATCCGAGAGTTTCACTCCTAGACTTTAATGTAACAGAAATTAAGTAGCAGTTAGTTTTTTCTCGAGTAGACGAGTAGTCAGAGGGAACCCTAAGGACTCTCTGAGATAAATATAGGTATTGTATGCCTGAATGAGGTTGTTGCGAGTTAGTAGGATATTATTTTGATTTAGTTGTTGCTGAGTTTTTAGTTGTTGTTTTATCATAGCTGTAGCCATTTAATTTTAAATGAATATAATAGAGGAAAATTGATCCAATGCATGGTGTTTCTACTGTTTACAATTCCCCGTTATTTTGTTTTCATGAATGACTGAGTTATGTTGTTGATTATATGAAACTATGAAGTGTTTAGATAAGTTTTGGTTTTTCTCTTCGTTGAGTTCATGCAAGGTGTGCATACATTCCGCAAGGAGTGTGTTGACAAAATATGTTTCGATTCAGTAGCTCAGAAGAGATACTATGAAACTTTCCCTTTGCAAGAGTGAAAAATGATTGTTGCAAGGTGTGCATAGTCGTCTGCAAGAGCTTAAGTCTTGCATGAGAATCTGCTGCAAGGAGTGATAAATTCTGTTTCGATTCATAAGCTCAGAAGAGATAGCGTGAAATTTCCATTTGCAAGGAGTGCAAAGAGACTACTCCAAGGCGTGCATAGTCATCCACAAGAAACTAAGTCTTGCGTAAGAGTCTGTTGCAAGGAGTGCATAGATCTGAAATTCGGCTAAGTGTCAAAGTAATCCTCTAAGGAGTCAAAGGGTTCGAGAGAGAAATATCAAGATAGATAGTGGGAGAAATATTCAAGGGAAACGAAGTTCTAAAGGTTTCACGAGTCATTTTAACATCTGTTCAAGAGGGAGTGAGATCATTCTGGATCGTCGTATCTGGGAAAAGTGCATGATATTTAAGTCTTTGTGTGCACACAGGAGAGAGGATTCATCTATGTCTCGAAGAGGCTAGGGACCATCCATTATTTAGAGGGACAGGTGGTGTAAGATCTACAACTTTGGAAGTTTGTAGACAGGGAGAAAGTGAAGACTGAGAATTGAAACTCTCGAAGCCCGAAGGACCGAAGTGAACCTTGGTCGTCGATCTGTGAGAGACACGCGTCGACATATCATCATCTTTGGGTAAAGGCACTCTGGAAGAAACAAAATACTGAGATTTGAAACTCCCAAAGCCCGAAGGCCGAAGTGAACCACAGTCGTCGATATGTGAGAGACACGCATCGACAAATCGTCATCTTCGGGTGAAAGAATTCTGAAATAAAGTGAATACTGAGAGTTGAAACTCCCGAAGTCCAAAGAGCCAAAGTGAACCACATTCATCGGTCTGTGAGGGACACGCATCGATAAATCTTCATCTTTGGGTGAAATTATTCTGAGAGAAAGCAAAGACTGAGAGTTGAAACTCTCGAAGCCCAAAGAGCAAAGTGAACCACAATCGTCAATCTGTGATGGACATGTGTGACTGATCATCGAATTTGGGTGGAAGTACTATTGAGGAAGAGAGATTTGAGAATTGAAACTCCCGAAGCTCGAAGGGCGAAATCAATTGTAGCTGTCGGTTTGGAAAGAGGGTGCGTGTTGATAGATCGTGGAGATCTGGGAGTGTGTGTGAAAGGAGGGAAAGGGTCGCTAATTGATAGTTGACCAAGGTAAAAAGAGGATAGATCTCAATCGTCGATCAAGAGGCAACGCCCGAGATCACAAGATCGACGGTCATGCTTAATTGCGGGGACAAAAGGTGCTCGATTTTTAAAAGTTTTGGAGTGGGCTGCAATCGAAACCATGGTATTGCTAGAGGGATACGTGGCAGCTTCTAGTGAATTGTAGAGAGAAAAGTGGTGTAGTCTAAAACCACTCTAGGCCTCCCCGCAATCACATGATTATATGAGGACATAGCTTGAGGTCACATACGTGAGAGGGATAACGGGAGAGGAACTAGTGCCTGAAACTTGAGAGTTCAACAACACAAAGGAAGAGGTTGCGAGTGCCATAGAACTTGCAAAAAAGGGCTGAAAGGACCTATTTTAAATTGCAAGTGAGACTATTAAGGTTTCAGAAAGCCGATTTGGATCAGAAATCGAAGATCCTTGACCAGGAGGTCGTGAAACCCCTTAGGAGAGAAGGGGGGTCTGCATCAATTTCCTTCGAAAAATATGGCCCAATTACAGCTATGTCAGCTGGATTGTCCCAACTCACTGGTGTGTTACACTTCCTACCTTACAATGATTCACATGGAATCATTTTTAATGATGCATGATACCCATTATTGCAAGAGAATTAAACTAAATGAATATAATCTTCTCACTTTGATGGTTGGTCCATCACATACATTCTAAGCATGTCCTCAATTATTACGGTGTTTCTTTTTGTTTCCCCATCAAAATTTGGGTGATATGTTGTACTGAGATTTAAGGTCATCCCAAAGCCTTTGAATAAATATTTCCAAAAAGTAGATGTGAACTTTGGATCTATGTCTGAAACTATTTCCTTAGGCACTCCATGTATCATGGGAACTTCCCACATGTAGATTTATGCAATATTTCCTACCTTGTGTGTAGTATTATGGAATAAAATGTATTTCCTTAGTCAATTTATCCACCACCACCATGATGGAATCATTTTGCTTCACTATTTTGGGCAGTTTAGCAATAAATTCAATTGTGACTATTTCCCACTTCCATTCTAGAATGGTCAATGGTTGTAATATCCCTCCTATATGTCTATGCTATGTATTTACCTTGTGGCACTCTAGAGATCAAATTTCCTCCCCATGAGGTAATTTCTCCATATTTTAATTAATGAATAATGGATGATAATTCTAGGTCATGGGTAGAATAATTCCTCTCATTCTCTTTTAATTTTTGGCACATGTAGCATACCACATGATCCTTTTGTGTGAGGATTCCACCAAGCCCTTCCTTGCATGCATCAGTGCACACAAAAAAATATTCATTTGGATTTTCAATCTTCAATATTGGCACACTTTTCAAGATGTATTTCAATTGTTGAAAGATCTCTTCATAGTTGGAAGTCCATTCAAATTTCACTCCCTTTTTTTGAAAATAAGTGATTGGGATTGCAATCTTTGAGAATCCTTTCATGAATCTTCAGTAATAACCTGCAAGACCCATGGATGATCTTACCTATGTCACATTCTTTGGTGTTTTCCATCCTCTAATGGATTCTATATTCTCGGGATAAACTACCATTGATTATGTGAAAAATATATGCCTCACATCATGAATCTTGTTTTGATAAAATATGCACTTACTTAGCTTAGAATACAATTTATGATCTCTTAAAAATTGCAACACCAATTTTAAATGTCACTCATGTTGTTTCATTTTATTTGAGTAGATTATTATATCATCTAGGAACACAATCACAAAATTCTCCTGGTACTCCCTAAACACTCCATTCATCGGGCACATGAAAATTTTCAGTGCATTTGATAGCCCAAATGGTACTACCATGAATTCATAATTCCTATATCTTATATTGAATGTTGTCTTGTTGATATCTTCTTCCTTTATCCTTACCTAGTGATAACCTGATCTCTAGTCAATCTTGGAAAATATTCTTCCACCATTTAGTTGATCAAATAAGTCATCAATATTTTCCAAGGATATTTGTTCTTTATGGTGACCTTATTAAACTATATGAAATCAATATAATTCCTTAAGGTTGTGTCTTTCTTCTTCAAAAAAATAATAGAGACACCCCAAGGTGACACACTTAGCCATATACACCCCTTCCTTAACAACTCTTCAAGCTACATCTACAACTCTTTAAACTCTAGTGTGCCCATTTTGTAAGGTGTCTTGGACACTGGGTAGCTCAAATCAGCTCCTAGGATGATCTGAAAATGAAAGGCTTGAGTCTCTTTAAAAATGCAAGTGAAATTTGTATGTGCTTGGGTAATAGGTTCAAGTTACTAACACATAAACATTAATGAGTTTTTACTTAATCATGAGAATCATAAACAATCATAAGAAACCATCAATATACACACATTAACACAACAAAATGATAAAGGATTTTACCCCTCTCTTGGGCTACATCTCCTGGTCCATCTTCCAATGGATCATTTTCATTAATGCTCAAAGTGCCAAAATTAGTTCTTTACCATGCTCAAAATGAGAAATGGATGGATTCAATGGATCTAGAACGTCCAAGAACCCTAGTTGAGCTCTTCCTGCACTTGGTTTGGCAAACAAATGAGTTGGAATCACTCCCTGGAAGTTTCTCCCAATTCTTTGTTGTCTTTGCTCGCCAAAACGCACCTATGTGAACTGAACCTGGCTTCTGGGTGTTTCTCATGCCTAAACCCAACACACATGTTCATTCCAAAAAATCGATCATTTTATCACACCATTAGTGCACCAGCACCTTATCTAGCGGAGGTGTTGGTCGCATGGTCGCCATATGGCTATGTCCCAGTGCATAATCTGAGACTCGTTGCAAATTCCCCACACATTTGATGGTTGAGTGTGGTATGGACATGTGGATGGAGCGCATGGTCGCATGAATGTTGGATGATCGGTTGAACTGTGCATGAAATGTTAAGTCGAGAGGTCATATGGTATGTCGAATTCAAGGGTTGGGGTTTAGCCCCAACCCTTTTGGCACCTAGATGAAACCTTGCGCAAAATTAAATATAATGTTTAAACATTAGGGGTAAGAAACATTGTGTGGTCGGGTTGGTAACCCGAACCTTTCCAAGACTTGCCACCTGTCCCCAGAGGTCACGAGTTCAACCCCTCGCGAGCACAACCAAACTTTTATGCAATGGGGGGGTTTCCATGTGGTAGCCCATGTCTAGGCCACGTGGAACCATAACATTAGTCCACCTACATGCCATGTGTCGCCACCTAATAGGTACAACTCATATGCCAGTCACTTTCCACGTGTCAGTACAACCACCTACCATGTTAGCAGTAGGGCCCTACCATGTCAACAATATGGACCTACCATGTCAGCAATACGGACCTACGACGTCAGCACTGCACGAACTATACAGTCAGTAAAATTTTGTTTGGTTGGAAAAGTGGGAAGAACATGATATCTCCCTCATACAACGTTTGTTTGAACCTGTTCAAGTTGTGTTGGGATCATGAGGATGAGGTCTACGCATGAGTCCATTTTGAAGCAATTCCAAGAACTTTGATTTTTGAGCATATTTTGATCCCCTGGATCACTCCTCCCCATTGGGAAGCTTTTGGACCTCCAAAAGACTACTTTCATTCAATATGAAGATGAGGGTACAGTTCCCTCACCTTTCCAACCTCAATCCACTTGGCCTTTCTTGGATTTGTGCTTTTAATACCAACTCAAAGGTATTCCACATTCCCTCATTTTGAAGTTCTCATCCTCCTATCAAGGATTGTATCTTCATGTAGCTCTAAAATATATTCTGGCGAGAAATCATCTATAGAAGGAATCTAAACATGTTCTCCTTGATCATCAATCAAAGGAAGCTCATCCATTCTCAAATTCGCAACATTGACAACTGCATACATTTGCATATAAGGAGGCAAATCCAAATGGAAGGCATTGTTATCAATCTTTTCAAGAATATTGAAAGGTCCATATCTAATTGGTTTCAGTTTTTTACCTTCTCCTTTAAGCCTCTCTTTGCTAATGCAAATCCAAACTTCATCTCCAAATTGGAAACTATGATCAACACGATGCTTGTCAGGTCCTGTCTTGTACTTGGCTTGGCTCTTTTCTAACTGTTCTTGTACCATTTGATGCACCAACTGAATTTGTTCAATGAACTTATTTTCTCTATCAATGTCATATTGGCCATCAATAGCAATATCTTTCCCAAAGAAAAAATCT
>ML836557.1:18554-30530 GCA_009831015.1 Picea engelmannii | reverse complement strand
ATAAAATGGATCATACAATGTGCATGTTTTCGTTTTACATTCATCCCACTATTCACTATTGTTACACAAGATTGTCATCTCTCCTCACTAGTAGTACTGATGTCGTTGCTCAACCATCCACTTAAAGTTGATTTTTTATTGTCATTGCTCAACCATTGTCAAACCCCCGCTACAGAAACCTATAATTTTTGTCTTTTCTTCGAGGGACAGGATCCCCAAATTTCTATGGGGCCTAGCACAGACCATCCCTTCCCTTATCCTCCTCAATGTGATCATTGGCTATGACCACAAGCCTTACCAAAAAAGGCACTTCCGGATTTTGCGATTCAGTGAATCGCGATGCAAGCGTTCCCCTGTTCTCTGTATTCTGAAATGTTGAAACTTGAAAGGGTATAACAAATCCTTAGCTCCTCCCTTGAGTCGCTTTTCATACAATCGGTCCTATGACCTGGTGTTATTCCTCTAAATGCTTTCGGGGTTTCGCGATTCGGTGAATCGCAATGCAAGCATTCCTCCTTTCCCTTTCGATTCCCCGGAACTCGAAAGGTTTCCAGAACTCTGACCACTCCTTTGAATTCCACTACACGTATCCTCTGACTGATACTTGGGACCCACCTTTCGGCGTTTCTCTATTCGTGATTCCGGGAGTTGTGTTGACCACGCAACTCTACCTCTTGAGTCCCGAAACCCCGAAACTCGTTTGGGGCCCAACGAATATTATCCCTCAACTCTATGGGTCCATATGACCCTCCTCCAGGGATTGGGTCCTACTCCTATCACTCTTCAGGATTTCGCAATTCGCGAAAATCCACAACAGAGAGTTTCCTTACCTTTCGAAACTCCGATCCCCGAATTCCCGATATGGGAATTTATGTATGAGATCAACGGCTGTGAGCCTCCCCTGATCCGACGGTCCAGATATGATCTTATGAGCACCTCCTAGGGAATAAACCCCATGCACGTATCCTTGATCCAATGACTCTCATGCCACTGCGCTCCAAATAAAATGGTTGGCACGTTTTTGCAGTTTTATGTCCCCGGGGATCGAAAGACTCTCCCTCTTATGTTTCCCGGTATATGAAATGTCAAAAAAATTAAACCATGTGATCCTTACCTCGATATCAATGGATGTTGATCCATGCCTCCAGATCTGATGGCTCAATAGAGCTCCGACAGATCCTTGGATCTGCGGTCCTGGATCCCATCGCTACTTGTGAAGGATAAAGGGGTCGAGGTGTTAACGCCTGCGCTCCTCCTCTAGATCCATCGGTCTTCACAATGATGGGGTATTTACGAAAGGATTTCGACCATTTGTCTACCAAATGATGGGGTATTCTCTTTTGATATTTTGGCTCACTATCCTTTCTAAGCTTGATTCATGAGATTCAACCTCTCGAGGATCGAACTCCCACGACTTCGAAACCTAAGAGGACTACTCTTTCTTGTACAAGGTTTCCAGATCCAAGTCATCTGGACCTTCAGATGATTCTTGGGTAATTATCCCTAGGCTTCGTGACTTGACTAAGATTCCTTCCCAATATGTCGAGCTATGAATTCTGTGACCGGGGTAAAGTAAACTTGTGGGTTTACTATATAGGTAGTCTTTTCAAGGAACTCACTTCGACTCTGAAATGTGAGGAAACTCCCCGGAAGAAGGTGACTTTGGGAAATTAAACCAGGACAAAGCGCGAGTCAAGTAGATGGGACAATTCTCAAGGGAACTAACTCGTATTATGAACTTATTCATTCTATACATAAACCGATTATGGTCATATAAGTATAAACATGTATCCATTATTCCCAATCAAAACACAAGGCAATCACTTCTATACATAAACCATTTATGAGCGTATAAACATGAGCATGCATCTGGGATATTCAATTCAAAATACAAGACATAAACACTTATCAGAAACACCAGGTGTGACCCGACTGCTGAGAGGGGTTCTCATTTCCACCCAACCGTAGGCTCAGTGACTCCAAACGGATTTACCACTAACCACCCCCGAGCTAGACCTTGATGCTTGAGATTCAGTCTCCTACTTCCAGCTCAATGGAAGTCAAGGACGAAGGTTACTCTCCTTCTCCTCTGTTCAGAACTCCATGTATTTCCAGAGTTCCTTTGGTTCTCTTTCGCAATCCCTATTGCGCGTGTTTTTCTCCTCTCTCACCCACACTTCCTTTCTTTCCTTTTCTGCAAGATTGTGCGTGGCACAAATTCCCCCGTCCATGGTCAAGTCTGAGAGCTTCTACGGATGGGCGGTTCGCCCCCATCCCCTCATTAACTCTTGAGGATCCTCCCCACCTACCATCCTAATGGGTAATTTATTCCAGGGTCAGAGAATTGCTTTGGTCTTTGAGCAAGTAAAAACCAGTATGAAATTGGTTCGATGGAAGTTAACGCAACCATTCCAGGTCCCTTCCACCACCTCTCATTAGCCATCGTGGTCTATTTTAGCACATCCCCTCCCCAGCATTCATGCAACACATATTCATAACATAATTTACATTCATCGACCTTTTATACAAAGGTCCATCAAATCAAACATTCACATCTTTGAGATTGCCATAGTTCTTGGCCAATATAATTATTTTTACAGACTGGGGGAAACAGGGTGTTACAATTCCCTCCCCCTTAAAGGAACATCGTCCTATATGTTCTATCTATCAATATGATGTGTGTGTACAGAAGTAAACAAAACTGGATATGCTTGTTTCATGGCATCTTCCATTTCCCACGTAGCCTCATCTGGGCCAAAATGTTTCCACTACACCTTGACCTATGCAATGGTTCAGTTCCTGAGTGGGGTTTCCTTTCTTTCTAGTATGAATTGAGGTTCTGGCAAGAATTCTCCCTCCAGTTCCACCTGGATCACATACCAATCAATTATGTGATTAGAATCGTGTACATATTTCTTCAATAATGAAACATGGAAAACATTATGTGCTTTTATTGTGGGAGGAAGTGCTAGCCTATAGGCTACAGGTCCCACTCTATCTAGAACTTCAAAGGGTATGCAATACGGAGGTGAAAAATTTGCACAAGCTCCCATCCTCAGGGAATTCTTCCTGGGCCTAACTCTAAGATATACGTGGTCTCCCATCTTGAATTCTCTTAGAGTTCTCTTTCGATCGACGTAACTTTTCTGTCTGTTCTGAATGACCTTTAGATTTTGTTTTATCTAAATCACTTATTGTTCCATTTCTTTCAACATGTCGGGTCCAATAGTAATTATGTTTACTGGGTTACTCCAACTGACTAGAGTGTTGCACGGCCTACCATAGAGGACTTCGAAAGGACTCATCTTTAGGGATTCTTGGTAGCCGTTATTGTAGGCAAATTCCACCAGTGGCAACTAATCTTCCCACTTTTTAGGTTGATGCATTACATGCATTCTTAGCATGTCTTCTAATATTTGGTTCATTCTTTCTGTCTGTCCATCGGTTTGAGGATGATAGGCTATGCTAAACAATAATTTGGTCTCTAGACCAACCATCAAGGATTTCCAAAAGTTGGAATTAAATTTCGTGTCTCTGTCAGACACGATCTTTTTAGGCATACCATGTAGTCTGAATATCTCCTTCATGAATATGTTGGTGATATCTATTGCCTTGCAAGTCTATTTGATGGGAATAAAATGGGCGGACTTGCTCAATTTATCCACCACCACCATGATGGCGTCATTCTTCCTGGTCGATGTTGGTAGTCCGGTGATGAAATCCATGGAGATGGTCTCCCATTTCCATTCTAGGATTGGTAGAGGTTGTAATAATCCGGCTGGGTGCCGGTGTTCTGCTTTAACCTATTGGCATTCTAGGCACTTAGCTAAATAGTTAGCTATGTCTTTCTTTAACCCAGGCCAATAGAATTGTTTCCTAGTGGCCGTGATCATCTTCTGATATCTCGGGTGACCATTATATGGTGTTTTATGTAATTCATCCATTATGAACCTCTTCAAGTCGTCACAATATGGAATATACAATCTGTTTCTGTAAGTTAGCAGACCTCCTTCTATCATTTGGTAGCATTCATACTTTATCCCTGTGGGTTCTTTCTCGAGGTACGAGGTCACGGTCTGGAAGAATGTGTCTGTTTCTTGTGCATTCCTGACTCTTTCCTTGACATTCGCCTCGCAGGTGCTCACCGCTGCCAGGTGAATTGTTTTCATACTTCTGCTAAGGGCATTGGCCACCTTATTTTCCTTTCCTTTAATATGTTTGATTTCAAAATCAAACTTTCTAAGGAGGGCCATCCACCTAGCTTGTTTCGCATTGAGTTTTGGTTGGTCAAAGAGATGTCGCAATCCACAGTGTTCTGTCATAAGTACAAAATTCCTTCTTAGGAGGTAATGCCTCCACATTTTTAAGGCATGCACTATGGCAGCCAGCTCTAGATCATGGGTCACATAGTTGACTTCGTTCTCATTCAATTTTTGGGATTCATAACAGACTACACTTCCTCCCTACATAAGGACTCCTCCGAGCCCTTCCTTGCAGGCATCTGTGCACACTAGGAAGTCAACTTCAAGATTGGCGATATTCAACACGGGTGCGTGGGTCAGTAGATGTTTTAGGGACTGAAACCTTTCTTCGCATTTTGGGGTCCAAAGGAATTTAACTCCCTTCTTCTGGAGGGTAGTGATTGGATAGCCAATCTTGGAGAATCCTTTTATAAACCTCCTATAGTATCCTGCTAAGCCCATAAAGGATATGATATCCAAAACGTCCTTTGGGGTAGGTCACTCCATGATAGACCTGATCTTGTCAGGGTCTACTACTACTCCTTCTTAAGATATGACATGGCCCAAGTAGTGTATTTGCTTCTGGAAAAAGTCTCACTTGCTAAATTTGGCATAGATTTGATGTTCTCTTAGCACTTGAAGCACAAGCCTAAGATGTTCCTCATGTTCCTCTCTATTCTTGGAGTAAATTAATATATCGTCAATAAAAACCAGTACAAATTTGTTTAGGAATTTGCTAAGCACATTGTTCATCAAGCACATAAAAGTGGCAGGGGCATTGGTTAATCCAAATGGTACTACCACAAACTCGTAGTGACCATATCTCGTCCTGAAGGCGGTTTTGTGCATGTCTTCACTCTTGATTTCAACTTGATGGTATCCAAATCTCAAGTCAATCTTTGAGAAGATGGAAGCACCTCCCAATTGATCGAATAGGTCATCAATTTGGGGTAAGGGGTACTTGTTCTTTATGGTTACCTTATTGAGTTGTCTATAATCTATGCACAGTCGGAGGGTACCATCTTTCTTCTTCACAAACAGAGCTGGTGCTCCCCATGGGGACACTCTGGGTCAGATATAGCCTTTGTCCATCATTTCTTTTTGTTGTAGTTTAAGCTCAACTAGCTCGGGTGTGTTCATTCTATAGGGTGTCCTAGACACTGGCACTGCTCCTGATGCAACTTTTATCGAGAATTCAATGTCCCTTCTCGGAGGTAGTCCCAGTACCTCTTCCGGAAACACATCCCTATATTCTCTTAGTGTGGGGTGGTCTTCGAGGCTTGGTTTGTCATCTTCAACTGATTCCAATACCTGTATCGCATATAGTGGACATCCCTTTCTGCAATACTTTCTCATTTGAAGGGCTGATATTTGCCTCACCAAGACAGGTTTTTGTATCCCTTGAAGGGTTATCCTTCTTCCTTCTTCACTTACACATTCTAAGGTTTTATGGTAACAATCCAATCTGGCTTTATATGTGGCTAGCCAGTCCATACCAATTAATAGGTCATACGATCCTAGGGGTAGTATGTTAAGGGTTTCTTGGCTGGGGAATTCACCCATAGTGAATTGGCAAGATGGTATGACCTCTATTACCTTTCTTTTGGTGTCGGTGGCTAACTGTACAAACCATGGCTTGGCGTGTTTATGTGGCTGTAATTTACACTTATCAATAGCCTTAGGAGCTATATAACTCAAATGTGAACCAGGGTCAATTAGAATAGACACTAGATGGTTGGTGATCATACCTTCCATCTCCATCACTGAAGCTTGGTGGTCATCTTGTTTATTATTCATGGTTGCATAAATTTGTGGCATACTCCTAGCCATGTCATTGACGGTGGTAGATTCTTGAACGTTGTAAATTCTCCGACTGTTCTGTTGTCGGTGCGGGCAGTCCCTCAGTAGATGTTCTTCTCCACAACCCCAACATTTCAAGGGTTCTTTCTTCGGGTTATCAATCTTTCCTGGGGTAGATCCAAAAGGTTTATTTCCTCTCTAGGAGGGGAAATTCTGTCGGTGTACACTTCGGGTTGGGAAGCTCATCCTTGACTCCTTTTTATAGTTTTTAAATCTTGGGGATTTAAACCCCTTTTTCTGGAATCCCAAACTATTCTTCTACTTCCAACGTTCACGAGGTTCTATCTGATGCCCAAGTTGTTCATAACAATATCTTGCCTTTCGAATAGTGTCTTCTAGGGTCTTTGGTTCGTCAAACTCAATCCTATTCTGATAATCCTTAGGTAGTCCACTGATGAATCATTGCACCTTTTCCCTTTCTTCTTTTATATAGGGTACGTACCTCAACAACTTGAAGAATCTGCTGACATATTCCTCTATGGTGCGTTGCCCCAGCTTGAGTTCATAGAATTCTTTAGTCTTTTCGTCGAAATACTTTTCCGACAGATACTTCTTCCTGAAGTATTTCTCAAACCGTTCCCAAGAAAGGTCTTCTTCGTGAATCCCTTTTACATTCTTAAGGTCTTCCCACCAAATGGAAGCCTTCCCATTCAAGTTGAAAGTGGCTACTCGGGCCTTCAAATTTTCCGAGAAGTCATAGACTCTGAAATACTTCTTTAGTCCAAGTAGCCAGGCCTCCGCTTCCTCTCCCTTCTTTATTTCACCGTCGAAAGAGGGTGGTTTTTCCTTCGTGAATTCTTCGAGATTATCATTTTTGGAATGATTTCACTTCTTTCGGTTTCTTCAGGAATAAGAACTAGTTCTGCTACTAGAAGATCCCTTCGAGTCACCAATTTCCTTTCCAGAGGAATCGTCCAATGCTTGTCCCTTATCTCTGGGGTGGACCTTTCTTGAGGTGCTCCTCCCAGTGTGGCCACTTAAAAAACAACGTTTCCATATCCCAGGCGGGCTTCGACTTCTCTTTTTCTGTCGTTGGTCCGCGTGACTGGTGTCAGGTCCATGCTGCAATTTACTTTGTATGTCAGATAAGCTCTGCAGCAAGACTGCATTAATCTCCGTTTTTTTTTCTTTCTATTTATCAACCTCTCGTTGTCGGCCTTGCAGCTCTGTAGTTCGACCATGAGGATCCTCACAGTCTTAGCTAGATCTGGAGGGGTCTCCACCGCTCTCCTTTCGTCATACTCTTCGTCTCTATTATGGGAGCCATCCCCCACTTCGTGGTGCATCACCATTCTATGTGTCTTCAGTTTCCGGCGATTGATCATCCACTTGTGTGTAGAAAACAAGAAAAAAAAAACACTTGTTGTTAGTCAACATTATATTCATTCACAACCGGTGCATAATTCATATTTTTCAAATGCATACACACAATAGGAATTTTCATTCTTAACTTCGACTTTTGATAAAGGGGGTTAAGATAGAGGGTTACTCCTCTTAAGAGTACTTCAAATGGAGTTTATGCGCAACTCGCTCAAGAGCCCAAGAAGGCCAAGTGTTGTAACCATGCTATGATACCAATTTGTCACAACCCCACTATGACAACCTGGGATTTTCGTCTTTTCTTCGAGGGACAGGATCCCCAAATTTCTATGGGGCCTAGCACAGACCATCCCTTCCCTTATCCTCCTCCATGTGATCATTGGCTATGACCACAGGCCTTACTAAAAAAGGCGCTCCTAGCTTTCGTGATTCAGAGAATCTCGATGCAAGCATTCCCCCGTTCTTTGTCTTTCAAAATGCCGAAACCCGAAAGGGTCTAACAGTTCCTTAGCTCCTCCCTTGAGTCTCTTTTAATACGACTGGTCCTATGACCTGGTGCTATTCCTCTAAATGCTTTCAGAGTTTCGTGATTCGGGGAATCGCAATGCAAGCATTCCTCCTTTCTCTTTCGAATCCCCGGAACTCGAAAGGTTTCTGGAACTTTGACCACTCCTTTGACTTCCACCGCACGTATCCTCTGACTCATACTTGGGACCCACCTTTCGGCGTTTCTCTCTTCATGATTCTGGGAGTTGTGTTGACCATGCAAATCTACCTCTTGAGTCCCGAAACCATGAAACCCGTTTGAGGCCCAACGATTATTAGCCCTCAACTCTATGGGGCCATATGAACCTCCTCCAAGGATTGGGTCCTACTCCTGTCGCTCTTCGAGATTTCACAATTCGTGAAAATCCACAGCAGAGATTTTCCTTACCTTTCGAAACTCCGATCCTCGAATTCTCGATATGGGAATTTATGTATGAGATCAACGACTGTGAGCCTCCCTTGATCCGACGTTCCAGATATGATCTTATGAGCACCTCCTAGGGACTAAACCCTGTGCACGTATCCTTGATCTAGCGACTCTCATGCCACTGCACTCTAGATCCAACGACTGGTGCGTTTTCACAGTTTTACATCCATGGGGGTCGAAAGACTCTCCCTCTTACGTTTTTCGGTATACGAAATGCCGAAAAACTTAAACCATGTGATCCTTACCTCAAGATCAATGGATGTTGATCTATGCCTCCAGATCTGACGGCTCAATAGAGCTTTGACAAATCCTTGGATATGCGATCCTGGATCCCATCACTACTTGCGAAGGTTGAAGGGGTCGAGGTGTTAATGCCTGTGCTCCTCCTCTAGATCCATCAGTCTTCACAAATCTGGGGTATTTTTGAAAGGATTCTGACCATTCATATACCAAATGATGGGCTATTCTCTTTCGATATTTGGGCTCGCTATCCTTTCTGAGATTGATTCACGAGATTCAACCTCTCGGGGCTCGAACTCCCATGACTTTGAAACCTGAGAGGGCTACTCTTTCTTGTACAAGGTTTCTAGATCCAGGTCATATGGACCTTCATATGATTCTTGGGTTATTATCCCTAGGCTTGGTGACCTGACTAAGACGCCTTCCCAATCTGCCGCGCTATGAATTCTATGATCGGGGTAAAGTAAACTCGTGGGTTTACTATATAGGTAGTCTTTTCAAGGAACTCACGCCGACTCTGAAATGTGAGGAAACTCCCCAGAAGAAGGTGCCTTCGGGAAATTAAACCAGGACAGAGCGCGAGTCAAGTAGATGGGACAATTCTCAAGGGAACGAACTCGTATTTTGAACTTATTCATTCTATACATAAACCGATTATGGTCATATAAGTATAAACATGTATCCATTATTCCCAATCAAAACACAAGGCAATCACTTCTATACAGAAACCATTTATGAGTGTATAAACATGAGCATGCATCCAGGATATTCAATTCAAAATACAAGACATAAACACTTATCAGAAACACCAGGTTCGACCCGACTGCTGAGAGGGGTGCTCATTTCCACCCAACCGTAGGCTCAGTGACTCCAAACGGATTTACCACTAACCACCCCCGAGCTAGAACATGATGCTTGAGATTCAGTCTCCTACTTCCAGCTCAATGGAAGTCAAGGATGAAGGTTACTCTCCTTCTCCTCTGTTCAGAACTCCCTGTATTTCCAGAGTTCCTATGGTTCTCTTTCGCAATCCCTATTGCGCGTGTTTTTCTCCTCTCTCCCCCACACTTCCTTTCTTTCCTTTTCTGCAAGATTGTGTGTGGCACAAATTCCCCCGTCCGTGGTCAAGTCTGAGAGCTTCTACGGATGGGCGGTTCGCCCCCATCCCCTCATTAACTCTTGAGGATCCTCCCCACCTACCATCCTGATGGGTAATTTATTCCAGGGTCAGAGAATTGCTTTGGTCTTTGAGCAAGTAAAAACTAGTATGAAATTGGTTCGATGGAAGTTAACTCAACCATTCCAGGTCCCTTCCACCACCTCTCATTAGCCATCGTGGTCTATTTTAGCACATCCCCTCCCCAACATTCATGCAACACATATTCATAACATAATTTACATTCATCGACCTTTTATACGAAGGTCCATCAAATCAAACATTCACATCTTTGAGATTGCCATAGTTATTGGCCAATATAATTATNACAGACTGGGGGAAACAGGGTGTTACAATTCCCTCCCCCTTAAAGGAACATTGTCCTCTATGTTCTATATATCAATATGACGTGTGTGTACAGAAGTAAACAAAACCGGATATGCTTGTTTCATGGCATCTTCCATTTCCCACATAGCCTCATCTGGGCCAAAATGTTTCCACTGCACCTTGACCTGTGTAATGGTTCGGTTCCTGAGTGGGGTTTCCTTTCTTTCTAGTATGCATTGAGGTTCTGGCAAGAATTCTCCCTCCAGTTCCACCTGGATCACAGACCAATCAATTATGTGATTAGAATCGTGTACATATTTCTTCAATAATGAAACATGGAAAACATTATGTGTTTTTACTGTGGGAGGAAGTGCTAGCCTATAGGCTACAGGTCCCACTCTATCTAGAACTTCAAAGGGTCTGCAATACGGAGGTGCCAAATTTGCACAAGCTCCCATCCTCAGGGAATTCTTCCTGGGCCTAACTCTAAGATATACGTGGTCTCCCATCTTGAATTCTCTTGGAGTTCTCTTTCGATCGACGTAACTTTTCTGTCTGTTCTGAGTGACCTTTAGATTTTGTTTTATCTAAATCACTTTTCGTTCCATTTCTTTCAACATGTCGGGTCCAATAGTAATTATGTTTACTGGGTTACTCCAACTGACTGGAGTGTTGCATGGCCTACCATAGAGGACTTCGAAAGGACTCATCTTCAGGGATTCTTGGTAGCCGTTATTGTAGGCAAATTCCACCAGTGGCAACTAATCTTCCCACTTTTTAGGTTGATGCATTACATGCATTCTTAGCATGTCTTCTAATATTTGGTTCACTCTTTCTGTCTGTCCATCGGTTTGAGGATGATAGGCTGTGCTAAACAATAATTTGGTCTCTAGACCAACCATCAAGGATTTCCAAAAGTTGGAATTAAATTTCGTGTCTCTGTCAGACGCGATCTTTTTAGGCATACCATGTAGTCTGAATATCTCCTTCATGAATATGTTGGTGATATCTATTGCCTTGCAAGTCTATTTGATGGGGATAAAATGGGTGGACTTGCTCAATTTATCCACCACCACCATGATGGCATCATTCTTCCTGGTCAATGTTGGTAGTCCAGTGATGAAATCCATGGAGATGGTCTCCCATTTCCATTCTAGGATTGGTAGAGGTTGTAATAATCCGGCTGGGTGCCGGTGTTCTGCTTTAACCTGTTGGAATTCTAGGCACCTAGCTAAATAGTTAGCTATGTCTTTCTTTAACCCAGGCCAATAGAATTGTTTCCTAGTGGCCGTGATCATCTTCTGATATCCCGTGTGACCATTATATGGTCTTTTATGTAGTTCATCCATTATGAACCTCTTCAAGTCGTCACAATATGGAATATACAATCTGTTTCTGTAAGTTAGCAGACCTCCTTCTATCATCTGGTAGCCTTCATACTTTATCCCTGTGGGTTCTTGCTCCAGGTACGAGGTCACGGTCTAGAAGAATGTGTCTGTTTCTTGTGCATTCCTGACTCTTTCCTTGACATTCGCCTCGCAGGTGCTCACTGCTGCTAGGTGAATTGTTTTCATACTTCTGCTAAGGGCATTGGCCACCTTATTTTCCTTTCCTTTAATATGTTTGATTTCAAAATCAAACTCGCTAAGGAGGGCCATCCACCTAGCTTGTTTGGCATTGAGTTTTGGTTGGTCAAATAGATGTCGCAATCCACAATGTTCTGTCATAAGTACAAATTTCCTTCCCAGGAGGTAATGCCTCCACATTTTTAAGGCATGCACTATGGCAGCCAGCTCTAGATCATGGGTCACATAGTTGACTTCGTGCTCATTCAATTTTTGGGATTCATAACAGACTAC
>ML836556.1:63256-87057 GCA_009831015.1 Picea engelmannii | reverse complement strand
TTGTCATGCTTACAAGATAAATAAAAACTGATTTAAAATCATCATCCTTGCAAGCCAAGGTATGCATTTCCTCTTGTCATTAATGATAATAATTTAATACCTATGTATGCTTATTATGAGAGGCAAGAGGAAATTACGATGGAAAGAAGAGCAATTAAGACACTTTGGTAAGATACAAATAATCTCATATCACAACCAAGATGGATTGATTCGCCCATCATAAATGAAAGATATAATTAGAAATCATAAATGAATGAAGTAAGTAAGATTTGATTTCTAATAGATGATAAGTTGATGTTTGTCGTGATGGGATAATCCATGAAATTGATATCCTCAAGTTCCCAAGGGTTTTCCAAGTAGAGAAACCATAAATTTCACTTCCTTGAGCTTACATATGGCATAGACTATGGAGAAAATAAAATGAAAAAGAAGAGTGTGTACTTGGTCTCTCTACTAGATAGGTTTTTCATTCAAAAGAATGAGACATTATTTGGAAAACAAAATCCACAAACTCATGAGTAAGAGGGATCCAATAAAATGCGTTCCAACATAACCCAAACATGCTTATCATTCCAAGTTATGAATAAACCAATTTTTTGGGTTCAAGGGATGCTAAAGAGTATGAGCCCAATAAATTGATGAGTTACGACCCACACGAACTTCACATTTTGAAACTTATTTTCATGGCTAAGATGAAAACAAATGTTGAAAAATTAAAATTTAAAACCTTAGAATTTGCATTGGTATTTACCACCGAGGTATTTACAAGCCCCAAGCATTTTAATGGATTTAGCATCGAGATAAGTATGTAGTACTAAGCCATGATAAGAATCAGATTACTCAAGAATGTAACTAAAATGAGTGACTTCAAATCAACAAATCCAAATGATAGAGAGATACTCTCCGAGAAAGAACAGGTCTGAAATCCTATTGAACTGGTAGTGATAATATTGAGCCTTTAGTTTACCAGTGAATTGGGGAATAAAATGATTGATTCTCAAGAACTTTCTGAAAGATATTCTATAAAGAAGATTGATATAACAATGTTGTCCATAATGTTAAAACATGCATCCATACAATCTAAAAGAATATCTCTTGTTGTTGTGTATAAGAGAAAACTTGAATCAAGTAAGCTGCAAGATAAAATGTAAACTCCTCCTTGAAAGAATAACTGAATAGAACATAAGATATGTGTAGCTAATGCCCAAAAATTAAAACTAAAGGTGCTAAAAGGAAATATCTTAAAAGAAAAGTCAACCACGCTCACTATGCTAAGAAAAAATTATACATAAAACTGTGTTAGCTGAAAGTAACCAAAGGAAACGGTCAATGGGAAAGAAACCATTTGGATAACTCCAAACCCATGATAAAATAATCATCCAAATAAATTACAAGGAGTTGGAGTGGGTTTAATTTTAGATGGGTAGAATTAATCACTCAAAATTTCAATTCACTGTGTATGGGACAACAAGATCAACACTCTAAAATAATCTCAATCAAGCATGATGCAGGAGCATCGTCATCAGAGCACACATGGAAGACAACACAGTGCCAAGCGTGCCTTTTGAGTAAAATTTTAAATTTTGAAAGATGGAGTATCTTAGAGAACTTCTGAGTAAATGATGAATCATAGAAGTTTTAATGATCGGAGGTTGAATGATCGCGTCAAACTAGAAGAGATCAGATCGTCCTTGAGTTATTTGATTTTGGCGTGGATCTAAAAATTCGCCTTAAATTCTCCATCACAAACGTTTATTGTAATAGTACTAAGTAGTTGTAAGATTTTATTTCGATCAGATAGGTAGTTGGAGGGAACCCTAGAGGACCTCTTGTATAAGTAGATGCATTGTATGCCTGAATAGGCCTGGCTGTCGATTAGTAGGAAATAGTTGTTACTGAATGTATATTGTTTTTATCATAGTTGTAGCCATTTACACTTGAATGAATATAACAAAGGGATATTGACCCAACGCATGGTGTTTCTACTGTTTACAGTTCCCCTGCTATTTTCTATTTTCATGAATGAATGAGCTATGTTATTGAGTATATGAAACTGTGAAGTATTTGGTTAAGTTTCGATTATTTCTCTTTGTTGAGTTCATGCAAGGTGTGAATACAGTCTGCAAGGAGTGCGTTGAAATAGTCTATTTCGACTTAGAAGCTCAAAATAAATAGCATGAAACTTCCATTTGCAAGGAGTGTAAAGGGACTGCTACAATGTGTGCACAGTCGCCCACAAGAAGCTAAGTCTTACGTAAGAATCTGTTGCAAGGAGTGCATAGATTCATAGTTCGACTAAGTGTCGAAGTAGCCCTCAGAGGAGTCAAAGGGTTTGAGAAATAAATCCCAAGAGAGATAGCGGGGAGAAATTTGCAAAGGGAGTGAAGCTCTGAAGGTTTCACGAGTTATCGGTCAAGATCCTTCTATGAGGTAGTGGGATAGTTCTAGATCGTTGGATTTGGGAAAAGTGCATGAGATTTAAGTCTCATTGTGCACACAGGAAAAAGGATTGGATAAAGTCTCGAAGAGGTTAGAGACCGTCCATCATCCAGAGGGATAGGTGGCGCAAGATCTGCAACTTTGGGTGAAAACACTCCAGGAGGAAACAAGTGCGCAGGAGTTGGAAACTCCCAAAGCCCAAAGACACAAAGTGATTTTCAGCCATCGATCTGTGGGGGACATGTGTCGACAAATCGTCGACTTCGGGTGAAAACACTCTGGGAGAAAGTGAGTGCGGAGGAATTGAAACTCCCGAATATTGAAGAGACGAAGTGAGTTATAGTCATCGATCTGTGAGAGACATGCATCGACAGATCGTCGACTTCGGGTAAAAGTACTCTGGTTGAAAGTGAGTGTGGAGGAATTGAAACTTCCGAATCTTGAAGAGTTGAAGTGAGTTACAACCGTCAATATATGAGAGACATGCATCGAAAGATCGTCGACTTCGGGTAAAAGCACTCCAGGAGAAGGTGAGTGTGAAGGAATTGAAACTCCCAAAGCCCGAATAGCCGAAGTGAATCGCAACCGTCAGATTCATAAGGACACGCGACAACGATACGTGGACTTTGGGTGAAAACACTCTGGGAGAAAGTGATTGTGCAGAAGTTGAAACTCCCAAAGCCCGAATAGCATAAGTGAATCACAACCATCGATCTATGAGAGACACGCATCGAAAGATCGTTGAATTCGAGTGAAAGCACTTTGGGTGAAAGCGAAGGTGGAGAGTTTGAAACTCCCGAAGCCTGAATAACCGAAGTGGTTTGTGGTCGTTCATATGTGAACGAAGATCGACGGTGGGGAATCATTGTAGAGCATGAAGTTGAAATTAGCATTCGTGATAGTTCATGACCCACAATTCACCAACGTCGTTGATCCCATTGGGGTGGGGGATCAAAGACCACGATTAGACTGAGTTGGGCAAGTAATTTTATGATTGTGGACATTGAACCCTCCGATAAAGAGAGAGAACGTTGGTGCCCCACAATCACTGTGGACCGTTGATCTGGTCCCGGTTAAAATCTTTGAAGTCGCGAAGCGCTTGGAGATTAAGCCCTGGGTCACATCCCGAGGTCCCATGCAAAGGAGGGCTAGTGAAAGGAGCTAGCGCCTGTCGGAGTTGAGATTTGAAAAGGCACTAAGAAAATAGGTTCTGTGGGTACCATACAACCTGCACCTCAGGTGATAACAGGGCCTGTGTTTGATTTAGTTTGAGACCAGTAAGGTCTCGAGAAGCTAATCTAGCTTGAGGAGATTAATATCCTTGACCAGGAGGTCACGCAACCCTAGGGGAGAGTAGGGGGGGTCTGCACCAAGTGGTATAAGAGCCAAAATTTTCTTGCAGACAACACTCAATGGAGAGAAAAGGTAGTCTGGAAACATCAAGTAGTATCAGACGAACAATTTTTCCTATAGACAACAGATGAGAGAGGAAACAAAGTGTGATACTCTGTGAATGATGGTTGCACGTGTGCAACAACAAATGCACAACCAATTGGGCTGCAGGGAGAAGCTGGAGATGCTCTTAGTTGAAGAGTGATCAACAGACTTGCTAGGAGGGAGGAAGACAAACATGGCTACTGAAGGCCATAGGTGTGGTCAAAGAGAAGACCACCAACATAAAATCAAAGCCGAGATAGACAAAGAGCTCAGGGAGATCAGAGAAAAAATAGAGAAGATGACATTGACGATGTAGCATAAGGCAAAGACATGCTGGATATATGAATGGACTTTGAAGAGGAAAGCTAAGTGGCCTGTCCAGAAGTTGTTGGCCAAAAGGCAACAACAGATGCTGAGAAAGTGGTTGAGGCATGCTGAAAACCTCAGTGACACAAAGGAGGAGTTGGTTTTCATTTGTGATCCAGACATTGGAAAAATCCCAAGTGATGAGGAAGGGAGATCTATTAAAGGTCTCATAAAGTTCTAGGAGGGCATAAATGAATTTTCAAATTTCCAAGTGGGAAATGAGATGGGATCAATTGAATATCTTATAGACTACTAGGAAGGTAGGGGAGAAATCCTATATTTCCAGGTGGGCAAGGGAAGTAAAATGAGGTTGTCTGAAGGTCTCAGGAGCTCAGAGGAGAGTTCATATCAACGATGAATGTTGACAGGTGACAAGGAGGCAGAAGAAAGACCTCATTTGTATGAAGACTCATGTGGGTTTGTAGACCATGTGAATGAATATCATGAGAAGTTAAATACTTCCACCATCAAAGAGGAAGATCAAATGTGCATTCTGATCATTGGAGGAATCAAAATATTCTTGGCAATAAACCAAACAGAGGCTAGCATATGTGTTGCAGATGCAACAGAAGAAGGGAAGCCAGCGGAGACTGTCATAAAGGAGGAAATGGAGAAGACACTAAAGTATTCCCATGTATGAGAAGAAGAGGAGAATTATGAGGGATGACTCAAAATTTTCAGCCAAGAAGATGAACAGGAGATGACTGCAGCACTGGAGACTGCATCTGAAGAGGAAGCATACATTATAAACTTTGTTGATCTGTGTGAAGAATTGGAAGCCCTGGAGAGAAGGGTGATAGTGCAAAGCATGCACATCCAATAGGATAGGTTGGAAATAGGTGAAGGAGCATACTAGTCCAAGGAACAATTGGAGGGAATTGGAGATATGCCAACAGAGGAGCTGACATAAGTCAATTTGTCAGAAGAGGAAGCTGAGAAACAACTATGTGGTGAGATTGCATAACTGAAATATGCAGCAGAGTGGCTAGCTAGTGCCACAGGAGATCAAGATAACATGAAGGTTCAGATTGATCATATTGGTAAGGAGGAGAAAGAGCACACATTTCAATGTGCCCAAGAGATGGAGAAAGAAGAGAATTCGGTGGAATTGCTCAAAAATTTCAGCCAGGGAGATGAACATGGGGAAACTGTAGAATTGGGATCTACAACAGAAGGAGATGAGTATTCAAAGGAATAGAAAAACATTTTCAGTCGGGAAGCTAAGCAGGAGATAACTGCAGAATGAAAACCTGTAGCAGAAGAGAAGAGAGCAACATATAGCATGGATTTTGTCGATATGTGTGAAGAACTGAAGGCCCTGGAGAGAAGGGTAAAGATGAAAAGTCTGCTAATCCAACAAGTCAGGTTGGAAGTTGATGAAAGGGAGATGAAAAAGAATGGGATGAAGCAGAAGAGCCAACCATTGGACCAGTTAGAAGAGGTGATAGAGGAGGTTAAAATATTGATGTTGGAAGCCACACAAGAAACAATCAACAAGGAAGGATTGAACATAAAGGAACCTGCAGGAGTAGCATGGAAGAAGAAGAAACAAGGAAAAGGAGCATATGGACAACTCCAAGAGAAAGTATGGGACCCTCGAAGGTCTCAACAACATAGTGAAGGCATCCATGAACATGAGCTCATGATTTTCCCAGTAGTGGAGTATGATGTAATAGCATCATCATCAGAGCACACATGGAAGACATCACAGCGCCTAGCACGCCTTTTGAGTAAAATTTTAAATCTTGAAAGATGGCGTATCTCAGAGAACTTCTGAGTAAATGATGAATCATAGAAGTTTTAATGATTAGAGGTTGAATGATCGCTTTAAACCAGAAGAGATTAGATCATCCTTGAGTTATTTGATTTTGGCATGGATCTGAACATTCGCCTTAAATTGTCTATTACAAACATTTATTGTAATAGGACTAAGTAGATGTAAGCTTTTTTTTTTATCAGATAGGTAGTTGGAGGGAACCCTAGAGGACCTCTTGTATAAGTAGATGCATTGTATGCTTGAATAGGGATGGCTGCCGATTAGTAGGAAATAAGTGTTACTGAATGTAAACTGTTTTTATCAGAATTGTAGCCATTTACACTTGAATGAATATAACATAGGGATATTGACCCAATGCACGGTGTTGCTACTGTTTACAGTTCCCCTATTATTTTATGTTTTCATGAATGAATGAGCTATGTTATTGAGTATATGAAACTGTGAAGTATTTGGATAAGTTTCAATTATTTCTCTTCATTGAGTTCATGCAAGGTGTGCATACAGTCCGCAAGGAGTGCGTTGATAGAGTTTGTTTCGATTTAAAAGTTCAGAAGAGATAGTGTGAAACTTACATTTGCAAGGAGTGTAAATGGACTGCTACAAGGTGTGCACAATCGCCCGCAAGAAGCTAATTCTTGCGTAAGAATATGTTGCAAGGAGTGCATAGATTCACAGTTTGACTAAGTGTCAAAGTATCCCTCTGAGGAGTCAAAGGGTTCGAGAAATAAAGCTCAAGAGAGATAGCGGGAAGCAATATGCAAAGGGAGTGAAGCTCTTAATGTTTCATGAGTTATCGATTAAGATCTGTCCAGGAGGGAGTGGGATCGTTCTAGATCATTGGATCTGGAAAAGTGCATGAGATTTAAGTCTCATTGTGCACACAGGAGAAAGTATTTGCCGAACTCTTGAAGAGGTTAGGGACCATCCATCATCCAGAGGGATAGGTGGTGCAAGATCTACAACTTCGGGTGAAAAACACTCCGGGAGAAAATGAGTGTACAGGAGTTGGAAACTACCCAAGCTCGAAGAGTCGAAGTGATTTACAACTGTCGATTTGTGGGGGACACGCGTTGACAGATCGTCGAGTTCAGGTGAAAACACTCCGAGAGAAAGTGAGTGCGGAGGAATTGAAACTCCCCAAGCCTGAAGAGTTGAAGTGAGTTACAACCGTCGATTTATGAGAGACACGCGTCGACAGATCATCGAATTTGGGTAAAAGTACCCTGGGAGAAAGTGAGTGCAGAGGAATTGAAACTACCAAAGCCCGAAGAGCCGAAGTGAGTTAAAACTGTCGATCTGTGAGAGACACGCGTTGACAGATATTGAATTCAGGTAAAAGCACTCCGTGAGAAGGTGAGTGCGGAGGAATTGAAACTCCCAAAGCCTGAATAACTGAAGTTAATCACAACTGTTAGATTCAGAAGGATACACGACAAAGATCCGTGGACTTCGGGTGAAAAAACTCTGGGAGAAAGTGATTGTGCAGGAGTTGAAACTCCCGAAGCCCGAATAGCCGAAGTGAATCACAACCTTCAACCTGTGAGAGACACACATCGACAAATCATCGAATTCAGGTGAAAGTGCTCTAGGTGAAAGTGAAGGCGGAGATTTTGAAATTCCTGAAGCCTGAATAGCCAAAGTGGTTTGTGGCCGTTGATCCGTGAATGAAGATCGACGGTGTGGAATCATTGCGGAGCGTAGAGGTGAAATTAGCGGATGTGCTAGTTCACGACTCGCAATTCACCAATGCCATTGATCCCATCGAGGTGGGGGATCAACGATCATGATTAGACCGAGTTGGGTGAGTACTTTTATGATTGTGGAGATTGAGTCCTCCGATAAAGAGCGAGCATGTTGGTGCCCCAAAATCACTATGGACCATTGATCTGGTCCCAGTTAAAATCTCTGAAGTCGTGAAGCACCAGGAGGTTAAGCCCTGGGTCACAGCATGAGGTCTCATGCAAAGGAGGGCTAGCGAAAGGAGCTAGCGCCCCTCGGTGTTGAGATTTGAAAAGGCACTAAGAAAACAGGGCCTGTAGGTACCATATGACCTGTTCCTCGGGTGATAACAAGGCCTGTGTTTGATTTAGTTTGAGACCAGTAACATCTGGAGGAGATAATCCAACTCAAGGAGATTAATATCCTTGACCAAGAGGTCGCACAACCCCTTGGGAGAGTCGGTGGGGGGTTGCACCAAAGAAAACTTTTCCGATTAGAATCATGTAGATATGAATATGAGATAAATCTAAGTGCTCATTCTTCTCACCACAAGAGGGACTGAATACCATTCTTTATTGAAAATATCCCCATTATACGATAACACAATTCTCAAAAAATAATCAATATGGTGAAATGAATAGAATAAAGGATTTGAAAATTATCCCAACACATAGAATGTTTTGAGAATGAAAATAAAACATTTTTTCCCAAATCAAAATTAAATTCAAAAATAGATTAAAGGGGAAAATTAGTGTGCAATCCTTTTATTTCTATCCACCTCTACTGAGAAATCCATGTATTGTTTAGCCAACAGTAAAAAATAAAAGACGAACAAAAACTTATTAAAAACTAGAAATCAAAGCTAATAATATTCAAAGAAAAAAAACTAGCTTGTTTTATCCTACTCCTATCGTATGCTACAATGGATGAAAAAAATGAACTATGTAAATTCATAACGCCAATGTAGCCATCCATGTAATCCCAAGCTTGTAAACGTATGTTTATGACAAAATATTAGTAACATAACTTGGAAAAAAGATAGACTAAAAGTAGGAAAAATTAAAACACCAAAAACTCTATTCACCACATTAAAGATGTCACAGTGATAATTCATGGGAAATCTATCTGAGTAAGATACATCCAACCATGCTTCAATTCTATCATAAAATATGGAATTACTACTATAGAATTGATGGAGGGAGTTGAATGGAAAGTAGCATACCAAATGAGAACCATGCATAGAATCTGTATGAGGTGTACTTGGCGAGATAATATTTATGATAGTAAACATGTTTTTCCTCGAAGACAAACCAAAATAATGAGGGCCTGACATAACCATCAGTGTAGAATGAAGTGCCTCATTGTCTTGGTAAGCTTCCCTAGACTCATACTTCAAGTAACCATGAAATTGAGATAAATTAGTGAAATCAAATGATAAACATGGACTAGCATCCACAATTGTATGATAGATATCTTCAAGACAATGGTGGAAGACACTAATATTAACAATCTCAACTAAAGGGATAATTGAACAAGAAGATTCTCTATTAATAAAAAATGAAGATGAAATAAAAGAATACATGGTATAATATACATCTACTACAACATTCCCTTCATCCCATGAAAAAGGTTGATAAGGCATAGAATTAATAAGTTCATGGGAATAAGCCTTATCCTTTCTATATTCCATATGCACAATACCACCATCAAGTACTTCAAAATGGGTCGGACCTATTGATTTTATTTGAACGGGATAATGGGTGGATTCCTCCAAGATCAAAGCATTGAAGAGATCATGATACAAAAAGTAGTAAGTATAAGAATTAAGAGAATGGAAAGCCTCTCTTGAACAAGAAACATTTTCAACGAGTGGCTCTTTGAATGGTTGTTCCTCCTCTTTAAGAATATCGGTGACTGATTGTGAATTGGAAGGTTTCACAGTAGGAATGGTTTCACAATCAACACGTTCTTCCTCAACATGGTTTTCCTCTTTCAAGAAAAAAGTGGATTGGTGTGCTAAAAGAGGTATGTCATGTATGTTAATTTCTTCTCCTTGAGTGAAAATATCAATGTGGTTGTCTTTCTCTTGCACAATATGAGAATATGAAACATCTTCCAAAACATACTCATGGTTAGAAGAGAGGAGCAAATCACAAGAATTATTAGAACAAGAGGGTTCAACAACTAATCCACTAACAATAGGAAAACATTCTTGATCTAACTCAGTTAAACTATGAGAATTTGTAAGAGAAGGACAATTAAAATCATAAGAAACTAATTTCAAATTATGCATGGGCGAGGAAGGATTCATGTGATGAGTGTCTAGATTTTCTTCATTAACAAAATGATCATAATTTATGTTTTTCTCCATATATTCCTCCTCCATTTCTTGTGATAGAAAAGATGAGATATGATAATGAGAACCTAACATAACCATCACTGTGACCCAAAGTGTCCCATTATCAATATGAAAACCCTCCTCATGGTTAGCTACAAAAATATCTGAACTCAAATTTACAACACAAGAGGTATCTTTTTTCTTTACAAGGAAGGAAAGGGGGAATGGAGTGGTGGGAGGATGCATATGTTTCTTCTGAAACATAATTCTCTCTCTGATCTATATCCCCCATACTAAAGAAAGATCCAAACATATGAAATCCAACTAAATCATTAGTATTTTCAACATTTTCATGTGAATCCAAATCAACATGTAAAGGTACATTAAGACATGATTTATATTCTTCATACACTAGCTGGTCTATTTCATTATCAAGAGAAATTAAATGAATAATCAAATCGTTGATAGAGGGCCTGTCATCTAAATGAAATCTATAGCAAATATGGGTAAATCTAATAAGAAAATATTCTAGGGATTCATCTTCCTTCTTTCTAAGCTCTAATATCTCTGCACCCAAATCATCATAATCATAATTCTCAAAATCATGCTAAAATTGATTCATAAACTACTCCCATGTGTGAATAGAGGTAGTTGACAAAGTCTCACATTGGTTCTTGATTCAGCCTGCAAGCGTGACAATGAAAAACCTACAATTGACACTTCCATTAGTAATATTTTGAGAACAAGAAAATTTACAGAATTTAAAAGTATGTTCAGATGCAACAATCACTCCCTCACCATCAAATTTAATTTGCGACAAGAAATGTAAAATCTTTCTAGGAGTTTTAAGAGGTATAATACCAGAAAAACATCTCCATAAAGGTATATGGGATGAAACCATTAATAAATAAAAACAAAATTAATACGAATGAATCCATAGGCTCAATTTTTCATTAGGCCCTCCTTCTAGCGCCATTTCTATTGACGGTTCCAAATGGCCTATCAAGCTGGTAAGGGATAATGCCCGGTGGTAGGTCCCAATTAGACCTACTCTCGTTTGGTGTAGCATTTCTGACTAGTATGTGGGGATGGTTACCACTAAGAATAAAAAGAGGAAAGCCACTGAAATGTCCGCCAAAGAGTTATAATTAATTATAAACCTACTCTAAAACAAAAACAAACTAATCTACAAAAACTACTTCTAACCTATCCCGCGGGAGAACAAATAATAGATGAGCACAATTTAAAATGATATTTTGATAGTAGAAATAATTCATGGCAACTAATAATATGTTAAAACAATATATTTTCAAATATCATCTCAAATAGTTGTAGAGGAAACCTGTAACATCATCCCTGTACTCATTGTAAATCAAAACAACATAAGAATTCTAAATACTAAGCACATAAATAGTTTTCATGATTAGTACTCAGAAAAAATTAAACAATGAACACATGTGTAGAGTAGTCCCACAAGTATTTGAAAATAGTTTTGAATTCAAAACACCTTGTGCTCTTCATACATATAGAAATACGAGTATTATCAATCTATACAATGGACAAAAGTCCCCAATTACATTCTATGAGTTCTCTTTTATAAGACAAGAGAGACTCCTCAACTCTTGTGACTATTCATTTTGTTTCCCTTAATTTTGTCATTTTACATTTTGAATTTCTTTTACATTTTTGAAAATTAACATGTGAGTGTTACAAAAATAAGCTAAAGAGACTCATGCGTGGTTATTCTCGCCCTAAGACATTTCATAAATGATATTTATCTAAAAATATCATTCAATCGACTTGTTCTTGTCTTCTTCTATTCCTAAAATTTTTTATGGGAATTTTTGGTGTTAGTTTGTTGATTAATATCATACCATATTATTATTCTCCATATCAACCTTCCATCATGCTCTTACAGGTCCGATTTTGACTCCTGTAGCTTTATATATCACTTTTTTAACAGTTGCAAAACCCTTTCTCCAATTAAGTTCAAGCCTATATTTTCTATGTTTTATGAGAATTATACCCTCAATATGTCAATAATTGTTTTGCCTTCACATTATACTCTCTTCTAGCTTTCCGACGAACTATCCTGGGCTCGATTTCATTGCCTACAACCCAAGATATGACCATCTGAAGTTTTCTTAGTCAATTCCCACCCCCACCACCCCCAAATTCGTGATCTTTTTTTTCTTCCATTTTCTGGGAATTTCCATTAATATTCTGGCCTAAAATATTCTTCTGATGTGTTCTTCTCCTTGATACCTTTCTGATGAGGTATCCCGAGCTTGATTTTGACACTTGAAATTCAAGACATGTCCATTTGAAAATCAATGCTCAACAACCCTTGATTTGCTTGTGGGTGAATATGTGTCCTCAATCTTTAACCTGAAAATAATGTACCACATGCATGATGAAATTCAATATTGAATGGTTAGTATAGTTTTATCCCCTTCACTTGATTTGTATAAGAACCTAGAGAAGGCATAAGACCTAGGGATTGTATTGTAATTTTGGCCAATTACCATCCTAAAATTAGGAAAATAAAATAAAAAGAAATAAAATAGGAAATAACAAAATAAATTAAATTGACCTCTGTAAAAATAAAAATAATAAAATTATCCCTAACCAACATGAAAATAAAAAATTAATGAAAATTCAAAAAATAAAAATAAAATTTTCCCCACCACCCATGTGAAATCATTAATTAAAATAATAAAAAATATATAATAAATCGAGGGTTGAAGTTCAATGGGCTATCAGAGTCTCAAAGTCCTAAGGTAAACTTATATGGCCAGGAAGGTAAAAAAAACCCAACTATCATAATTGTATGGTTGGGAAGGTAAAAAAAACTCACGTACGACTCTGATGGGTATGGGTTCACTCTGATGGCTAAAAAATATTAAAATAATAACAATTCCCATTCGTTAATGCCCCCAAAACTAAATATTAAAATAATACCCTTTCTGATGGGTTCCCATCAGAGTCTGATTGTTGGAAGTCACTTAAGGAGTGAGCTCACCACTACGATGGAATCCATTCCGATGGGTCATAGCTTGAAATATTAAATTCATATGCTAAGTTTTTTTTTCAAGGGTATTCGAGGAAGGGAAGAGGGGGTTCCATGAAGATAGGAGGTGTTTCTTAGTAGTATTTTTCAATGGAATTTACCGTGAAGTGGATATGTAGACCAATGGAGAGAAGCATGAAGATAATTCCTATGAAATATTACATTGAATTTTAATGAGTGAGGGGAAAAAATGAAAAATCTAAATTAAAAATTAATGTGAAACTAAAATGAAATTAAATGATAAGAATATACATCCTATGACTTAGGGGATAAATGGAAAAATGAAAATGAAAACAAAATAAATAAATATGTATATATACATGAAAATGAAAAGTCAAATTGTTTTTAATTTTACGAGGATGATGCACATATTATACATTATGGTTTTATGCAAAACACACCATGTGACAAATAGTTTATTCATGTAAACCAAATTTGATCCATGTAAAAACATATTTAAAACTAAACTTGATTTTCCCCATGTAAAAATAAATATCTAGTGTAACTTTAGGGAAAATCACGGGGAATAAAAAACAATGGGAAATTACCATGTGCAATCAAACCATGTGGTTTTGCAAAACTAAGGGTAACATACAAAAATAATAAAAATAAATAAATAAATAAATAAATATAAAATATAAAAAATATATAAACAAATAAAATAAATAAATATATAGACTAGGAAAATAAGACCAAGTTACACACGAGTCAGGGTTCCATGCCTATCGTGGTTACACACTAGTTAGGGTTCCACATGTAGGGACCCAAAAAATAGGAGTAAAGTATACAAGGTAGGTTTCAAGTAAATAGGTATCAATTTGGGTAGGTAGGTCGTATGACGATCACAAATACTTAGATTTAGATGCAAGGAATGGACAACGACCAAGGGGCAAAAGACGACACGTCATGCGGCATATCAATGCCACAAATAGCTACTCATATATTGAAAGGAGATCAACGCCAACCAGACGCAAGACACATGTCAATCCATTCAAGATGAACATCTCAGAGGAAAGACCTGATAATATTTCAAGGAGAGGGAATACAATCAAATCAAGGAGCAGGTTCTTATGCTAGACCACAATGCAGGACACTGATTATGATAGATAGTGAGCAAGCATTAGGAAACGACACAATAAGGACCTATATCCATGAAGCTCAATAGGCCTTGGGTCTGAGTTTTCCAATAGAGGGAAGGTCAAAAGAGTAACCCGATTGAGATTAATCTGAAGAAACTCATGCCTTTCATATCTCACGAATATTGTGAGGGATTTCACTCGGTCAACCCCATGAGACAAGACAAATGAAGGGAGCCCGATAGGCTTTCAGACTTCAGGCTTCCAACCAGTCTTAGGACAACACACACTCAACACTCCGAACGAGGATTCCTGATAGGGTCAATCTGATGAGCGTGGGATAGGATTGCAAGAAAGGTGGATCTGATAGCCTTGTGAGCTTCAGACCTTGGGGGAATTGTAAGTCAAGGTGAAACTACTTCCTGATGAGGGAGAGATCAATAATGATCAAGGTTTCGAATAAAGATCAAGGTTATGGCCTCATCAATGCAATGGTGACGAAAAACAAAACTGGTTGAGGTTTGGGCAAGATAAGGTTTAGTCCATAATGTTGATTGTTGGCTTCAAATGACAGACAATATCCCCATAGAAAGAAGAATAAGCAATAGAAAGGATATCAAGGGATTACTCACATGCATTTCAAGGCTGGAGCGAGCATGTAAATGAAGTGACCGTGCAAACCTACTCCTACAACCACATAAAAGATGAGTTCAATTATGAAATTAAAAGGAGACTAAATTATACCACAAACTTTACATTCCATTTCTTTAACAAACTTATAAAAGATAATCATGGGTGGATGTAGATAAGTGACCTAAAAATTACATGTGCCAAGTCTCAAAACCAGAGGAAGGATTAGTGATCTTATGATTCAAGTCAAGTGTTCAAAACAAAACAGTATGAACAACATGCAAAAGCATAAAGATGAAGACAATAAACACAACATGCACAGAAGAGGATGCAAAATTTTAAGTTATTCATTCATAAAATCCTCGAAAAACAAACTCATCCAAGACAATCATCAATCAAGATCAAACCCCTAAATTCAAATGCATTTGGAATGCTAAAAAAACCCATGCATATAACAACATTTTTAAAACACAAATGCAACTAAATTACCATTCACACAATAGCGTATAAATGCTAAAAACTCAGAGTAAAACACATATCAATTAAAGCCCATATTTAAGACAATGAAAAAATGTTAAACACTTATATTTTAAAAGAAAAAGTGCAACCGGCCGTAGAGGATGAACATTCCACCCAAACATAGCCTTGCTACTCCAAATCTCAATAGAAATTCACCCCTAAGCTGGGTCTAGGAATCCACAAGAAATGATGCCTCTAATGTCCATTCATAGCCCAATACAACCCACAAAAAGCTATTTTTTCCTATAACTATCCCAATCCACTAGCTCTCTTCCCCTCAACTTGTACAACCCAAGGAATGTGATTCCCCCTCTTTGTATGTAGTCCCTCATGAATTCCCAATTCCCTCCAGGGCTCTAGCACATGTTGGCTTGGAATCTTTCTTGCTGGGGACTCCGGGGACTTACAACTTCAACATGAAACTCTCAACAACAACTCACTTGCTCTGTGGTAATTTCCTAAACAATAATTTCACTCTACAATCCTAACAACCTGCTTATTCATGCAACTACAACTCCAACAATCTTCCCACAACACCCACTATGGTTGTATTCAAACTTCATCACTCCACACACACTTACCATCCCAAAAACTAGTTGTAAAAACTACGTAGCATACCCATTCAAATTTCCCTTTTACCCATGCATGTTGACTCTCACATTCCCCAATGTTGATTGTACTCAGTCCCATGCTCTCAATAACTATGTGAAGTGACTTTTCACACCAAGGCTTTGATTCACTCAAGAGGAAATTAGAAGGTTCATACGTAACACTAATTTTAGAAAAGTCGATTGGGATTAATACCCATGAATAATTCCTCCTTGGAGCTCCTTCGATCCCCCTCTCTTGTTGACAATTATCCCCTGTGACTTCTTTCATCCATTTATAGCTCATGCTAATTTATTTTTAATTAATTTCGATATACAATGTTTACATATTACATCGCTTGGCCCACGACCATACTAGCGATTAAAAACAATGATGTTACATTCCCTCCTACAAATTGCACCATCCTTGGTGCACAACACCATACCTATATACATGTACACAATTTACATTACAGTATGTTGTACCCATAACAATTCCCATTAAATTTTTCGTGCTTAACAAAAATTGAATGGGACCCCCCTACCAAATTTCTACCTGATATTATACCAAAGACAAACTATTTTCTAAGGTTTAGCTGTCACAAGCCATGCAGTTTTTCTTTTCCTTGTTGCTTGTCACTAAACTCGCTCAATGTTCTTTGAGTCGTTCTATCTAAACTCTTGCGGGGACCCAACTTGAACTCACGAAGATTATGTGAATCCTTAACTAAATAAGTACGACAAAAGATTACATATGTAGGACACACATGCTCATATTTCATACTTAACCTTACCCTAAGTTTCGAAGCACACTATTGCGGAAGAAACCTTGTGGAGTTTTTTCAACAATTTATCTACTGACTTCATCACTATTCACTGCAACCCATGAAGCACATGTTTGCATGAATATTCCCACAGGTATTTCATGAAGATAATACATGTGTAAAAGACATCACGATTTCCCACAACCCACGAGGTGCATAATTTTGCGGAAAAATTCCTCGTAAGTATCCACAAAAACCCACTTACATCATTTCTCCACCCATTTCGCATCCCGCATAACTCGTGCTCCTTTTTCGCTGAGGTACAACAAGCCTCAACATTGTCTCTCATTGTTCGCATCCCACACTTGATAGAGCTTATGAAACAGATCCTACGAGTATCTCACCTGTCATTATATTAATAGCCTCTTCTTAACCGGATGCACACCATATTCTGCGAAATCCTACAGAGTTTCCAATGTGAAAGATCTTCACTTGGAAACCATGATGAGACCCCTCACACATCCATGAGCCGCAAATCGTAGAGGCTTCCACCCTACAAACTTGTATCCTGAAAAGGCTTCTCAATCATGTGCTTTTCCCACCTATAACAAAATAATTACAAAGAATTAAATGCATTTATGTTTTTACAACTAACGTATTGGATAGAGGGATGAGATATGATCATTCACACAATCTGTCATTAACAGCTGGGGGTATATGAATACTATGTATTAATGCATCATATCTCTCAAGTTACTACTAATATTTGCGAATTGAGAAGTTGTGTGCTTGATAAAATTAAAAGAAATTATGAATTTGTGAACCCTACAGGTCTGAAGAACAAGGAGATGTCGAAAGCTTCAGGTTGCAGAGGAATAACCTCACAATCAGTCATGACACCTCGAAAAAGAAACATAGATGCAATGATAGTATCAAATACTAGTCATAATATTGGACTTCAAGGTTGTCTGCACATGGGAAGACATATATGGTATGTTCTGTAATGGGGAGTTTCCAGAAAATGATCCAAACCTCAGAGTATATCGGAACATACAAAGAAGTGGAATTCATACGATCGTCATGTAATTTGTGATCTTACCCTACAATGAAGTGGCTAGGTGGGATTACGAAAATGTGAATGCATAGGAACAAACTATCATCAACAAGAATGGATTTGCTATAGCCCCTTTCGCTCCAGAAAAATTTCACAGAATATACAAATTGCCAAAACAATTGACATATCCAAATAAGGAATTCCTGGAAACTTTCTCTAAAGAGAATCCGAAGCCTTTGGAAATTGTCCAGGACTAGTGGAATGAAGAAACACCCTTTGACTCTAAGCTCAACAGGGTGTACAATACCCAATATTTCAAGCTACCATATCAATTTCTAATCGCAATGATTTGCACACTGTATGGGGAATAAAATTACATCCATTTTAAGCAGGAATGGAAAACCATGGCATACACGGTGGTAAAAAAGGGAGAAGTTTTCAACTAGGCATCAATTCTATCGACCAACATCTGCCTCAATGTCCAGGAGACATGCACAGGTGCAAAATCATGTTCTTACATGCCCTCCTTTCTCATTGATGTTATTCGTGCATATGTCCCTAATCCATAAATGAATTGGAACTTGACCCATGAATCACACCCAATTCATGTATATTGTTCCAAGCTATGGATGAGCATGTATCAAGAACACTTTTATCAAATTTGTGATTACTTTACAACACTGTTGTATTAGCTATTTTTTGGCCAGACCTTGTAGATAATATCAACAAAAGCATTAGAAACACTGCAAGAAATTGCAAATTGGTACCTGGAGAAAAGTATACCTATATTCGTGTCTACGTTTTTAATGATCCTCCACATCTATTTCCTAGATACATATTTGATAATATTTTAGCTCGTGAGGTAGCATACCAAACAGTTGAAGAAGGTATAACAATTACCCTACAGACAATGAAAAAGAGAAGCTGGCCCAAATTCCCAATCAAGCTAGGGAAATTCACCTTGACGAACATCCCACATGCGAAGAAGGAAGTCATAGCTCTTAAGGAGATGATCTTGTGTACAAGGAAAATGAAAAGAAACAATCCCAAGGATGCCATGCATAACCATTACAAAAATTTGAAGATGGTACCCCCTTTCGAACATGAAAAGAGAGAAGAGGAAGAAATCTTCTGTGAGGTGAAATCCTACGAAGAAATGTTGGCCCATGTGGTGGGCATGCACCATATCAACTCTTTTTTAGAAGACCAAGAAGAAAAGAAAATTTGATTCCAAGAAAAATTGTGAAAATTGATAATGGACACTTGGGAAAATATGGATGTAGATAAAATATCCCAGAAGGAGAAAGAGGAGGAGGCACTGAGAAAATTCTTTGATGCAAAAGAAAGGAAAAGACAAAAGAACCAATAGGGAAAATCACCCAAAGAGGTTGAAGCGGCCTATAAATCCATGGAAGATGTCAAGGCCCACAAAGCCACAAATGATGCCAAATCCTGCAAAGTTGTGGAGGATGAAGTTGCACACAAAGCCGTGGAGGATGAAGCTACTTGCAAAGCCATGAAAGAACATAAAATGTATTATGAAGAAGCTTCCTACAAGGCTGTTGAGGAACATGAAAGAATCACAAAGGAAGGTTGCAAAGCTGAAGAATCAAGGAAGAAAAAGGAGGAAGAGGAGAAAAATGGAATGTCTACCCTAGGATCAGTCAAGGCAGTTTCAATACTGACCTCTCCTCTAAACCTAGGAACTCCTCTGAACATGATATCTTCTGAATTCTCCTATTTGGTCTTAAAACTGTTGGAGTTTGATTATGAAGTAACTGTTGTAGGAAATTTATATTATAACAATTTGAAATAGGGAATCACAAGGAGACCATAAAAAAGAATAAGGGATACTTCCAAACAAAGGAAATCTAAAAGGAACATCGATTGGAGCATAACCAAAGAGAACCCACATAAAGAAGCAACAAAAAAAACAACAACACTACATTCTTTTGTAGGAGCAAATACTGTCACAGTTAATGAGCTCAACTGCAAATTGGAAGAGTATAAGAATAAAGTATAAGGTTTGGAGCAGGAGTTGCAACAACAAAAGCATGAACTAGAACATGAGTTCTAGGTCAACATAGATGAGAAGGATCAACTATATGTAGATGAAATCGAGAACACTGGGAAGGTATATGTCCACGAGATATCAGAGTTGAAAGAAAATGGACAAGAAAAAGACTAATTAGTTCAATAGTAGGGTCATTGGATATCCCTTATGGAAGAAGAAATAAAATAGCTTTGACTGGAAGGAAGCAAGGAGGAAAATAAGTTCATTGACCTGTTTAGAGACGAGGTTGTTGAAGTTAATGAGAAGCTAAAGGAGACATAGGTGAATTTCTTCGTGTAGTTGAAGGATATCCAAGCCTACAATGAGGAAATTGCAATATTAAATTATCAGTTGAGGGAGATCAAAGGTGAGTATGAGAATATGGAGAAAGCATTTGAAAGGATAAAGCACTAGTAGAATGTATACAAAAAATACCCTGCAACATTGCTCATGTTTACCAGGAGGAAGTAGGACAGGACCCAAATGCTACTAGACAGATGGAAGAACACTTACCTTGATATGCAAGGAACAATAGGAAATGCCAAGCAAGCATGCACAAGGATATGGACTGCATCTGATGAAATCCTAGAGATGTTTCACATGCCACTTAACAAAGAACTAGGTGTGGCAAGACCAAGTGAAGCTAGGGTAGAGCAAGTGTCAACCTTTAGGGAGAAAACCAAGCAGGAGATCGAAGTGTTGGACAAATTCGACAAAATTGTTTTCAACCAATACACGATCCATCCGATGAAAAGTATGTTGGTGACAAAAGAATTTATAAAGAACACAAGGAAATACTTGAAGACAGAGGTCACTAATAGGATACACAATGACGAGTTGGAACTCAAGAAAAGAAAATCAGGCATGATAAATAAGGTCATCCAAGAATTTGAATCATGGTATAACTTTGCAGATAACTCAACTTCAGAAAATGCTTGACATTCCTATATTTTGTAAAATTTTGTAATACGAAATCCGAGTAATTCGAAGTAGAATAATGATAAATGAAAAGCGGTAATTGTCATCTAGAATGACAATAGTTACAAAATGTAAAGAGACTCTCTTATCTTATAAAAGAGAGCTCCTATAAAGATAGAAGGACTTTTGTGGATTGTACATATGGATGCTACTATTATCTCTTTATGAATAAGAAGCATAAGGCATTTGAGATCATACATGTTTTAGACGTATTAGGGACTACTCTACTAATATGTTTGTTGTTTTTTTTTCTAAATTATTTTCATATGAACTATTTGCATGTGTAGTATTTAGAATTACCCATATTGTTATGATTTATAATGAATACAACGATGATGTTACATGTTTTATCTACAACTAATTGTGATCAAATATTGAATTTCATTATGTTAATGTGTTGTTGATTGACATGAACTATTTCTTCTTTCAATAACACTATCCATAACTATATTCATTTTATAAATTTTGCTTCTGATCAAGATGGGTTAGAGTAAAATAGAGATATATTAGAACTCACAATTTCAATTATGTTCTAGAGAATTAGATTTGGATTTAGATAAAATTAGTGAGAATCAATCCAATTGTATTCTCTATATTAATTAAACCAGTGGCAACCCAACTCACATACTGGTTGGAAGTGCTACTCCAAATGAGAGAAATCATAATAGGGGATTGTCATTGGGAACTCTCCCTTAATTGCTTGACAAGCCATTGGAACCGTCAACAAAAATGGTGCTAGAAGGAGGGACATCGAGTTGAATGGCTAGCAAAGAATTGCAAAATCCTACCCATCCTAATCCACTAAGGAACCCCTCACAACAAGGTGAAACCCAATCCTTGAACTCTGAGAAAATTCTTAATTCATATCCAACCCCTATGCCAACACCTGCTCAAAAAGTGGGTCAACATAGAGTTCCTAGGTACCAATTTGCAATCTCACAACCTCTCGACCTAAGCTGGGCGGGCCGTGAACACTTTTTAGAATAATCTCATGTCCTCATTGACAACCTAAGAAGAAATATTATATTCAAGATTTTGCAGTTCCCTCTACATAAAACCCAAACTCAGTCGCACCCCAAATTATCAGCCATCAGAAGTCAATCAATCGATGTAGGAAATCCAACCGTCGCTTCCCCTAACTATCAAATTTATGACACTTTATGGGAATGAATCAAATCATCTGAATTTAGTATCAAGAATTATTTTACAGCCAGTGGTGGTAAACCAGCCATTCCATTACATTCTCCATCCAAGACTCCCAAAGGACCACCCAAAGAAGAACTCGAAGATGAAAACCCGGAGATCCCTATAAATATGGATGGAGCTAATGCAAATAATCCAAATAATTAGCCATGGTTAGATCAAGATGTTGTTGCAGTTCCTGGAGCAGTTCATCCCTTACCTAAGCATCCTTAGAAATTTCTCCCTAAGTTTGACCCTAATAAAAATGATTCAATTGAAGACCATGTCAAAAAATTCATGCTTGTTGTTAGGTTATTAAATGTCAAACATGAAGATGTTGTTTGTAGACTCTTCCCTTACACATTTGAAGGTAAGGCATCCATCTAGTATTTCTCATTGCCTCAAGCTTCTATCACTAGTTGAAATACTTTTGAAACAAATTTCATTAAGAAATTTGGATAGGACAAGTCTCCAACAACTATGGTGTTATACCTCTCTAGAATAAAGATCGAAGCTAAGGAGAAAGTAAAATACTTTAATCATGTTAATTTTTTCAAAATCCCAACCCAGTTTCAGTCTCTCTGATTTTTCAGTCAAATTTAAATGCCAAACTTAGTTTCAGCACTGTTTCAGCATATGCTACAGCCTGGTGTTTCAGCATCAGCATATGCTATAGCCTGGTGTTTCAGCATCTGCTCACAACGGTGTTTCAACATCAGCATATGCTACAGCCTGGTGTTTCAGCATCTGCTCAGCACTGTGTTTCAGCATATACTCAGCCTGGTGTTCCAACATATACTCAGTCTGGTGTTTCAGCTTATGCTACAGCTTGGTGTTTCAGCATAAGCTACAGCCTGGTGTTTCAACATCTAAAAAACTTAACAAAAAATAAATTTCAGAACAGAAAATAAATTTCAGAACTGAAAATAAATTTCAGAACTGAAACATGAGGATTATGAACATCGTTTTCAACACAGAAATAAAATATCAGCAATATGAAAAACTCAGAAAATATTAGACATAAATATTTTCGGTCTAACTTCGACCCTGGAAAAACCCACAAGGGGAAAACCAGCTAGAGAGGGATTTGTATTATTTATGAGCTTCTGAGAAATTCTTTTACAGCATTTTCATCTTCAGATATTTACACAAACTTATCTGGACATTCCTGTAGCTTTGCTCCTCAATTTCTGAACCAGAAATTCGTACAACAGTACGACAATTAATGTTGTACGGATTGTCACGAAATTTGTGCCAAAAATCTGCTAAGATTCAATTTCTGTGCCACTCAATGCTATTCGACAACCTTGGAATGCATGCCAGTGCTCCCAGAAATTGTTGCTGCTGTCTCTTTTCTTCATCTCGACCTCTCTCTTGCTCTCACTTGTTTTCTCAACAAGAATTCTTCAGCTCCTCTCTTGTTCTCTCAAAAAGACTGTTGTTTCTTCCTCTTGCTCTTGGCATCTCACCAAAAAGCCTCTTGGCCTCTCACCAAGATTTCTTCTACTTATTCTTTTCTCTTGGCATCTCACCAAGAGCCTCTTGGCATCTCACCAAGAGTCTCTTGCTCTCTCAACAAGATTTCTTCCACTTACCCAAGAATGGGTGCGCCCACTTGCCTTAATCAACCTCATGATGAGGGAAGGTGAGGAGTTTTATAATCTAACGGATGAGTTTAGATTAGATGGGTGGCTGAGATTTGGTGTCTCTTCACTCACCCTCACTTTAATCATAAAGTTATCTTTTAATTTGCATCTCACAAATTAATTTGACTAAGACCCACTTTCGGCAATTTCTCCCCTTAGGCGCCTA